>JAPJBO010000688.1:0-125358 GCA_030068145.1 Diplonema papillatum
TTGTGCGGTACTTGAACCCCTTAGACGTGCTGCCCTTAGATTCCCTCCCCCGTCCACATTGTCCCAGGTCTTCACACAATGCAACTCTGTCGGCCTACTGCTGCTCTTGCAGAAGACGAAAGACCTGCCTGATTTCCCAGTCATTGCCCGCAGGCTACTAGCATAACCAGCTGTAAAGAAATAGATATGCCAAAAAGTGGGATTGACTCACAACCAAGAACCAACATGTGCAGTGTCAATGTAGAAACGTCCATGTGAATGACCTTCACCCAAAAACCAATATGCACAGTGTTAATGTAGAAACGCCTTCCGTCCTCGTTCTCTACCGCCCTCCTAGGGGAATTGCCCCCTTGACCAGGTCAGCTTCTGGAATTGTTCGTTCACTCGTCTAACCCAGTCTCCCAACTGACCGCTGATTTTCCAGTCGGCCCGGTCCCGTTCATTCGCCTCCGTATGGCTGGTTGTCAGTTCTGAAACAAAAAAAAAAAATGAATGAATGAATGAAAAACAAGCACCGTCCATCCGCTGCTCAGAAGAGCCGCGTCTGGAACAGGTCAGGCGTTACTAGCCTATTTGCGCCAAAATGCTGGTTCGATTCCCTGACTGGCCAACTTCTCCAGGCGTTTGGGGATGAACTCCCAGATGCAAGCCCTAGTTCAATAGCCGAGCGGAAACTGGTCCGCGAAAGGATGGCTTCCATACCTAGTATGGTTTCCCAACCATCCCCATCAAGGGGACCTCAAAGGAGTGGAGTAAGGTGCCCTGGTGGCCTGAAAAAAAAAAAAAAAAAAAATCGGTTATCGGTTATCGGTTATCGGTACGGTGGATACCTGCCTCGGGTTAGTTCTTGAGAACAGGTGAGGTGGTTCCTTGTGCCTCCCCGTCGCCATCCTTGGCGCGTTGTTTGTTTTCGTGTTCGGTTTCGTTCTTTGTTTTTACAGTCTCACATTGTGGCGGGGGGGTTCAGTGAGCTTTTTACTTTGCCCGCCCTCCCCTACTCCCGGAACTGAACAGAGGGGAAATGGAAATAAGAGGTGGAGAAAAGAGAGATCCGGGGTGGTCTGCGCGGTGCTGTTTCGCGGCGGCAGTCCGATGCGGGCTTTTCCTGGGTGTCGGTGGGCGTTAGCGTCTTAGTTCGCCGTCCCGACGCCGGCTCCAGGAGATTGTCTTGTTGGTTGCTAGTGCACTTGTACGTTGTTTCATGCAGTTTTCTATCTGCATCCCGGTGACCGCTCGTAAGCTTGCTTCACCCTTACTTTGACCTTTCCTATGGCCAGGTGTGAAAAAAAAAAAAAAAGGGGCGGGGCCGGGGCCGGGCGCCGGTATAGCGGCGGCGGCCCGGGCCTTGGCCGCTCGGCTGGCGGCTGGGCGGCGCAGCCCTTCGGGACCGGCCCCTGCTTCGGCCGGCCGGGGGAGAGGCACGGCGGCGAGGCGAAGTCCCCCGGCTTCTTCCTCCGCGTCCTTGACGCCTGTCCTCTTCCCGGACAGCGTCCGGGCCGCCCACGCCCCAGCGCCCCCCCACGTGCACGTCTCCCTGGGAAGGGGGGGGGACGACCCCTGCGATGACGGGGACGTCCAGCGCCACCCGGGGCCGCTGCCGGGGGGCCCCTCTGGAGGGTGCGGCCCCGAGGCCGTCCGCGTCCTCTCGCGAGGACGGGGCGGGGACGACCTCTGCGTGGATGGGGACATCCACCCCAACCCAGGGCAGGGCTGGTTAGCCACAACTTGCCACATTGTGGCCCATTTAGCCACAACTTTAGCCACAATGTTGTGGCTAAATTGTGGCTAAATGTGCAAAAATTTTGATCGAAAAAAAGACCACCCAAAACACGCTAAACACCGTTTTTTGTGTGGATTTTCGTGTTTTTTGGATGGTTTTGGGTATTCTGGGCCTCATACCCCCCCAACAGACCTCGAGTTCGCTTCTCGTGGATTCGAGTGGTTTTTGCCAACTTGCAGCCAAGTGCTGCCAATTTCTGGGGTGACTCAGCCAGAATTCGCTATTATTTTGCGAAATCCGCGGCTTGTGGGGGTTTTCCCGGATGGTACTGGACCCTTTCGACAATTTCAGGTGGATTCTGTGCGAATAAACGGGGGAAATCCTTGCCAGGCTCCTCGTTCCACACGGTGGCCACACGTGACGAAGCTCCCCAACCGGACTTCTAACCGGAGCCGACAACAAGGCACACCGGAAACCGTTCCTCTCCCGACCTAACGGAGCTAAAGGATGGCCAGGTACATTCATGTTCCCATGTTTCCCTCTCAAAAGGCTAAGGCCCAGGCTCCGTACACTTCAAAAAAAGAAACGTGGCAACCGTGTGGCGACCAGCCTGCTGTCCAGACCGATTCAATCGCCGGCGATTTTGAACACTGTGGTATTTTCGACAGCAGGACTCGGTCCAAGTCCCGGGTTAGGCTGTCATCGCGGATAATGACTTCAACAGTTCACTACGAATGCGACACGATCATGTCCGCAAACCCGTTGCACAGGATTTGCACCGACCCGTGCACCAGTTTGCTGTCGGTTCCTTGCTACTGTAAAAAGTTTCCGTTCATCGATTACTTGTTGCAACTGTTGCATTGCAAGCAACCTATCCTGGACTCAGGCTGGGGGCTGATTTCACCGTCAAATTTGATGCCATGATGAGAACGCGAAACCGAGAGTCTGGTAAGCACATGACTGGCGCTTGCACGGTGCAGAGTACGGAAGAGTACACTGCGCAGCGGTGCTGCCTGCCAAGCGGGTCACCTCCTCCTGAACACCGAGCAGGATGACGGTCACTGGTCTCGCCGCGCCTGGGCAGTGCTACACCGTGCAGTGCACGGCGATGCAGAGCTGATGCGCACCGGTTGTGATACAACCTGTTCTGCATCTCCCTCGGGTGCGGCTCCGAGCAGCACCAACCTGGTGACCAGGCTCGGTGCGATTCGCACTGAACTAAGCCGTGACGAAGAAGAACGAAAAAGCGGATGAGTGGATGAGTGAACGTCGTTGCATGCAGGTCCGCGGCTGGAACAACTTCAATTCAGAATGTCAGTGGCATGAATTGAAGGATGTCAAGCTTTCGCAGCCTGAATCAGGACTGCTGAGAGGAAAGGTGAGTCCCAGTCGACTCTCGAGCTGTTGGGAGTGGCAGTGGCAATAAACCGGGACCGCGGTAGCATGAACCATGTTTGGAACGTGCACGTGACACGAAGATACCCATCCCGTGTTGCGCAGCGCACGGGACCGGGGAGCCTGGCAAGCATTTCCCCCGTTTATTCGCACAGAATCCACCTGAAATTGTCGAAAGGGTCCAGTACCAACCGGGAAAACCCCCACACGCCGCGGATTTCGCAAAATAATAGCGAATTCTGGCTGAGTCACCCCAGAAACTGGCAGCACTTGGCTGCAAGTTGGCAAAAACCACTCGAATCCACGAAAGGCGAACTCGAGGTCTGTTGGGGGGGTATGAGGCCCAGAATACCCAAAACCATCCAAAAAACACGAAAATCTACCCGAAAAACGGTGTTTAGCGTGTTTTGGGTGGTCTTTTTTTCGATCAAAAAATTTGCACATTTAGCCACAATTTAGCCACAACATTGTGGCTAAAGTTGTGGCCCAATGGGCCACATTGTGGCAAGTTGTGGCTAACCAGCCCTGCCCAGGGCCGGCAGCCAGCGACGCTCAGGACCCGGCCCCCACGGTCGCTGAACCGGCATCGGCCAGTCTGCAGAGCGCAGCGGGGTCGCAGGGGGCACCTGCGCCCGTCTGCATCTGCCGCACGACCGGGGAACGGAGAGGCAGACACCGGATGTGGTGCCCCTGCTCCAAGGCCTACCGGGAAGCCGTGGCTGGCGGGAGGGAGCCGGCGGCGATCCCGCCTCGGACTCCCGTGGAGCCATCCGGGGGCGCTCCCAGGGCCGCGGGCCAAGACGGCCATCGGGGGGGAGCAATCCCCTTCACGTTCGAAGAGGTTGCGACTGCCGGCATTCGCACTCTGGAACGGGTGCCGGCAGCCGCAAAGCCGCAGGTCTCCGCTCTCTTCGAGACCGTCCTCAGGGCAGCCACCGATGATGCCGGGTGGTTGCGGGCGTACGCCTTCGCCCCCCTCGTCCTCGCGGCCACCCACCGGGGGGGGCGGAAAGCGGTGACGGAGGCCCTCCGCCGCCGCGTCCGCCTTTGGAGGGCCGGGCAGCTGGACACCCTGTGGGATGAGGCCCGGGCCGTCTCAGCCGGGAAGGCCTATCGCCGCGCGCACCGGCGAACCTACCCGGTTGCAGACGACGCCGACAACAGGCTCGAGCTGCAAACGGATGTCGAGTCCGTGGACGACCTGGACGGGGCCACTGCAGTGTGGCTCCTGCGCCAGCCGCGCCAGGCCGCGCCAGAAAACCCTGTTTTCTGGCGCGTTTGGCGCGTTTGGCGCGATTGGCGCGCCCTTAGTGTTTTCACCAGGAATTGACAACTTTTTCATTTTGGGTTCATCATTTGTCCATTTTCTCGGCGATCCCGGCGTGCGTTCCGACAAATTTTTTGTTCGATGAGAAGATCGATGACGAAATCTTCCAGAAAACCTGTTCTCAGGGGGTGTCCACCTATGCTGGTGCCTTCCCACACCCCCTGTTCTTCCAGAGCCACTGAAAAACAAGCTTTTTGCAGGGGATCGATCCCTGCAAGCAGCCTTTTTGGACCGTTTTGGACGTGTTCGCCATGGTAATCCATGGTACCCTGCGGCAATGCAAGGCCGACGAACCACAGGGATCCACTTACGGTTCCGGGTCTATTTGGCACCGTTCTCTTCATCCGAGAAAAAAGCGAGCAAAAAGTCGTCGGGAAAAAGTTGCTACGTGGACCAGCGGGAAATTGTAATCAACCTGGGGACGATTCCTGTCCTTCCCGTGGTAAACCTGCCGCCCGGTGCTCTGCATCTTATGAGGAGTCACGAACCACACACATACTTATGGGTCCCCGAGTCTATTTTGAACCGTTCTCTTCATCGGAGCTGAGGGCGAGCAAAACGTCGTTGAAAAAGATCCGTTGCGTGGACCAGCGGGAAAATATCACCACAACTTTTGCCCAAACCAGATTCCACTGTTTGTGCATCGAAAAATGGCCCGGGAAAATTATCAATTCCCCCGAGGTACTCTTTTTGCCCCGCGCATGTGACGAGGGAGCCTAAATTTCCTTGGGACTACAGGGTGCGCCAAACGCGCCGCGCCGCGCCAAACGCGCCAGGCTTGGCGCGCTTGGCGCGCGCCACGCCACGCCAAACGCGCCAGGCCCCAGGAGCCACACTGGCCACTGTGAGGCAGGTCCTCCGGCGGGCCCGCGACCGATGTTACTCGCGGGCCGTCTCTGCGCTTTCCGCGGCGCAGACTGCTCCGGCGGACGACGCCACGCTGGCGGCCCTTATGGAACTGCACCCCCCTGCCCCCGAGCTGCCTGACGACCGCAGCCTGCGGCCCGTGGCCGTTGCGAGACCTTCCCCGGGCGTCATCCGCCGGGTGCTGCGCAGACTCCTCGCCCTGTGGGACGTTTCCGGGTCGTTTAAAGAGGCAGTGGCAGACGCGGTCTGGGCCCTCTCTTCCGGTAGAGTGGCTGCAGCCGCCCGGCCGTACCTGTTCGGGGCGAGGCTCGTCCCGTTGGTTAAGAAGTCCGGCGGCATCAGGCCCATTGCATGTGGGGAGATTCTGCGCCGGGTGGCCGGCAAGGTCCTCGCATCCGACCGGGCAATCAAGGACCTGGGGGCGAACGTCCTCCTGCGGAGTGGGCAAGTCGGCGTCAGTGTCAAGGCGGGGGCCGACGCAGGCGTGCACGCCATTCGCAGGGTCGCGGCCCTGTACCGCGACAGAGACGTGACGGACCGGGGGATACTGCAGATCGACTTCGCGAACGCCTTCAACATGCTTCGGCGGGAAGCGATCATCCGCAGTGTCAACCGTCACGCCCCCCAGCTGTTGGGGTACGCATTGGCAGCGTACGAGAAACACTCCGCGCTAGTGGTGGGCGACCGGGGGATCTCCTCCGAGTGCGGAGTCCAACAAGGAGACCCCTTGGGACCGCTGCTTTTCAGCCTCGCCTTGCACGATGTCGTTGTTCCGCCGAGCCCCGAGGAACAGCCGCCCGTCCCCGCGGCCCTCGCTTCGTCGCAGGCGCCCGCCGATTCTGCCCTCGCGACGCCCGCACGGGACTCCGGTCAGCCGGAGCCTCCCGACGCCATCGGGGGGCAGCCCACCCCTTCAGTGCCGGCACAGGCCCCAGGCTCGGGGGACCCAGCAGCGTCGCCGCCACCGGCAGGGTCCTCGGCAACCCGGGGCGCCCCTGAGGGGGCGCTGGGTCAGGCGGAGCTTGACCTCCTGACGTTCTTCCTCGACGACGGGGCGGCCGGGGGGGAGCTCGACTCCCTCGGCCGCTGGCTGCGGGACTTCGAGGACAGAGCAACAGCGGTCGGGCTCAGCCTGAACCGGGGAAAATGCAGGCTGTCCGTCGGCCCCGGCGCCACAATCCCCGAGGCCCTGCAAGGCATCGAGACTTGTCCGCTGGACGAGATTCAGCACCTTGGCGTCCCCTGCGGGTCCCCCGAGAAGATGCGCGTCTTCGTCGAAGAAGCGGCCAAAGGCGCCGAGAGGAAGATGCGGATGATCGCCTCCCTCCCGGATGCGCATGTGGCGTTGACACTGCTGAAGTTCTGCGCCGGCTTCGTCAGCGTCGTTCACCTCATGCGCGCAGTGGGGGCCGTCTTCGACTTCGCTGGCATCGATCTACTGGGGGGGGCTAATTACTATTGAACCGTATAATACAATTGAACCGTATAATACAATTGAACTTTTTTTTCGGGGAATCGGCGCATCCCAACCGTATAATACAATTGAATTGTAATGTTACTGTACGGCTGACACTTTCGCACTGCCGTTGAGTGTGAGCCAGCCAGTGAGGCGGTTTCAGGGCCGGTTTCGTTTCGGCTTTTTTTGGAAAAGTCATGTTAGACCTCCAAAGCGGAGAAGAAATCTTAAAACGAGGTTTTGGAACCCGGGGCTTCCTAAGGTTTTGACATGATGATGTCGCTGATGCCGTTGCTCGTGCCAAATTCTTGGAGCTGGCTGTGTGCGGGGGATCATGAAGCACAAACATGGCAATGGGCCGGCAATCGCAGTGTGGGGGTGGCTCCGGAGCTGCTGTGCCAGGTCCGGAGTTGACTTCGGAGCCAGCCGGAGACACTGCCAATCGTGACCGTGGCCCGGCATGGGGGCGATGGCCCATCGGATGGGACATCTTGTTAACCCCAGATTTATCAGTGGTTCCCGTCTGCCGCCAGCGCTCTCTCTCCAAAAGAGAAGCAGTAAGTTCGTCGGACTGCGGTCGCCATGCTGTTGGAAACTCTGATACTGAGCAACAGCCCCAGAAAAAGTGAACCTTCGGCCCAAGTTAGGGTACTCTCTTCCAAGAGTCTTGGCAGGAGTCTTGCCAGGTGTTGGTGGAAACACCCACGGCATGCACCAGTTGGGTATTTCCGACCCGGTGCACGAGAAATCAGGGCTCGGAGTCCTAACTGCGGGCTCCAACCTCTCGCTTCTTGTGTGAAGATTTTCCCTTCAGTTTTTGCTCGGAGTTGCATTGTACTCACACTGTCACCGTGACTGTGTCATTTAGTCACGACAACAACGTGTTTCTAACAGGCAAGCTGCACTTCAATTGTAATACACTAGTGTTTTTTGGGGGGGGTCTGAGACCCCCCAATTCCACGCCGTGTATCGTTATATTACAATTGAACTCAATTGTAATTGGCCCCCCCCAGTAGCCACGCAGTCTTGCCTGGCGACGATCACGGGCATCGAGACGGACGCATCCGCCTGGGCCCTGGCTTCCCTTCCCGTCAGGCTGGGCGGCCTGGGCCTGCACTCCTGTGCAGACACAGCGGCGATCGCGCACATCGCGGCCACCTTTGACGGCGAGGCTTGCCTGTCGTCCCTGGTGACCCCCTACGTCCTGCCGCACGCCATGCTTCTCGACGAGGACGACACCTTTCTAGCGTCCCTTGAAGACCCGCGCCTTGCACCCTTTGATTCCGTCCTGGAGAAGATCCAGAACGTTCTGCAGGCACGGGATAACTACGGGGGGCGTGGACAGAAAGTGTGGTCCGCGACGGTTCATGACGAGCGGCGCAAGGCCCTCATCATCTCGATGACTGAGGAGCTGGGCAGGTCAGGCCAGCTCCAAGGGTCGGCGCTGGCCCTGAAGCAGGTCCAAATCCGGGCGCGGATCCAAAGCTGCTCCGGCCAACATGCGTCCGCGTGGCTTTACGGCAACGCTGAAGCAGACCCCAGGCTGTGGCTATCCCCCGCGGAGCTCGCGGTGGCCATCCGGCTTCGGCTCGGGTTGCCCATCGCCCCCACGCCGAGCATCTGTCGCCTCTGCGGGACAGGCTCGGCAGACGTCGACGGAGTGCACGCGCGTAGTTGCTTCTCCGGCGGCCGCCGGACGAGAATGCACAATGCACTCCGCGACGTCATCGCTGACTTCGCCCGCCGCGGGCTGCTGGCCCCGGCGGTCGAGCGCCCCGTGTTTTCGAACACGGAGCGGAAGCGCCCGGACATCAGCTATGTCCGGGACGGCACCACCGTTGTGTTAGATGTCGCCGTCACCTTCCCCCTGCAGCCATCGAATCCCCAGTACGCTAAAAGGGCAGCGGAGAAGCCAGGGGGGGCGGCGACAGCCTACGCAACAGCTGTCAAAGAAGGCAAGTACCGCGGCATTATCGACAACGAGCCAAACCCTCGGGAATGGCTCGCTGTCCCGCTAGTCGTGGACACCTTCGGAGCGTGGTGTCCTGGAGCACTCACGGAGTTGCGGCAAATAGCCCGCAAAAGCGCCCTCCGTGAAGACCGGACCGCTTCGGCCGCCTGCCAGGACTTCTTCCACCAATTGAGCTTTCAGGTAGCCCAAGGGGTGGCAAGAATAGTCATTTCATCTGGCGGGGCGCGACCGGACGAAGCGGTCCACCCTGTTGCAGGGGGTAGTGTCACTGCATCGCGGGTTTTTTTACCTGGTCGGACCTGCTCGCTAGCAGGCCAGCCCAGGTCGCAGTGAGACTGGCGTTCACTGTGTGCTGAAGAAGCATTTTTTTGGACTACCGCTCCGGAAGCAACCGGATACCGGCAGCCCCGCTGTATCAACATGGCTTGTACAGTGTCCCGCGCTCCAAAAAAAAATTTTTTTTTTTTGGAGCGCGGGACACTGTACAAGCCATGTTGGTACAGCGGGGCTGCCGGTATCCGGTTGCTTCCGGAGCGGGAGCCCAAAAAAATGCTTCTTCAGCACACAGTGAACGCCAGTCTCACTGCGACCTGGGCTGGCCTGCTAGCGAGCAGGTCCGACCAGGTAAAAAAACCCGCGATGCAGTGACACTACCCCCTGCAACAGGGTGGACCGCTTCGTCCGGTCGCGCCCCACCAGATGCAATGACTATTCTTGCCACCCCTTGGGCTACCTGAAAGCTCAATTGGTGGAAGAAGTCCTGGCAGGCGGCCGAAGCGGTCCGGTCTTCACGGAGGGCGCTTTTGCGGGCTATTTGCCGCAACTCCGTGAGTGCTCCAGGACACCACGCTCCGAAGGTGTCCACGACTAGCGGGACAGCGAGCCATTCCCGAGGGTTTGGCTCGTTGTCGATAATGCCGCGGTACTTGCCTTCTTTGAAAGCTGTTGCGTAGGCTGTCGCCGCCCCCCCTGGCTTCTCCGCTGCCCTTTTAGCGTACTGGGGATTCGATGGCTGCAGGGGGAAGGTGACGGCGACATCTAACACAACGGTGGTGCCGTCCCGGACATAGCTGATGTCCGGGCGCTTTCGCTCCGTGTTCGAAAACACGGGGCGCTCGACCGCCGGGGCCAGCAGCCCGCGGCGGGCGAAGTCAGCGATGACGTCGCGGAGTGCATTGTGCATTCTCGTCCGGCGGCCGCCGGAGAAGCAACTACGCGCGTGCACTCCGTCAACGTCTGCCGAGGGGTCAATTCCCATTCACGAGCAATCTTTAACTTTTTGCCCATTCACGAGCATGGCTTAACTTTTTGCCCATTCACGAGCACCTTAAACTTTTCGCCCATTCACGAGCATGGCCATAACTTTTTGCCCATTCACGAGCATGGCCTAACTTTTTGCCCATTCACGAGCATGTTTCAAACTTTTTGCCCATTCACGAGCACCTTAAACTTTTCGCCCATTCACGAGCATGACCATAACTTTTTGCCCATTCACGAGCATGGCCTAACTTTTTGCCCATTCACGAGCATGCTTCAAACTTTTTGCCCATTCACGAGCATGCTCAAAACTTTTTGCCCATTCACGAGCATGCTTCATAAGATTCGCCCATTCACGAGCATGTTGCAGACCTTTTTGCCCGTTCACGAAAACCTTGTCTTCTCGCGAGCAATCCTTAACTTTTGTCATTAACCTTGTACATTCGGGCAACTAGCGACCAACTCCAGTCTTCAATTGTTCGCCACTCATCTCTCTTACTGTGCGGACCAAGAAAAAATCCAACTTTTTGCCAAAATGCCTCTTCTATTCAAGGTACCTCCTGTATTCGACCCCCCCCAGCAAGCAGGTTACCACTGGTGGTTAGCAAGGGTAGTGATAGTATGCCGCCGAAAGCCGCGCGCCCAAAGGTCGATGTGGGGATGACGTTCGCTGACCTGGAAGCTGCCTGCGCCGCGATTAAGATTGAAGCAAATGCCTCGGGTAAGACACTGCAGCAGCGTAACCGCAACGCCCACGGCGTCATCTACCGGTGCAGCTGCACGCTTGGCAGGCCAGCCCTACATGTAGCAGTAGAACCGCACAACAGCGACAATGATAGCAACAACGTCCCCGATGTCCACGACGACAACAGCAATGTTGAAGGCCACACCAACAGTGACGACAGCGATGGACCAGCCAACACCGAAGCCACCGGACCCAACCAGCAGACCGCCCACTGCTCATTTTACATCTCTGTGTGCAAGCGGGGCAACTCCTGGGAGTGTGTAGCCAGGGTAGATCATACCTGCGAAGGCGTCGACAGCGGTTCGACGAAAGGTATGAAGAAGGTTGTCGCATCGGAGATGCGTCAGTTCGTCGTGGAGAACGAGGGCGTGAAGCCCCGCATGCTGGCCGCATTTTTTGACGGCGTGGCGGGGATAAGGGTATCCCCCAAGGTTGCGTCCGGGGCCATCAAGAAGGTTCTCGATGACGTGTACGGGTCGGTTGAAGACTCGTACCGGGAAGTAGCAGACTTCCTGGACCACTTGAGTCTGCAAAACCCTGGCACCGATGCGTATGTGCATCGGTGCCAGGTTGCTGGGGTATTCCATCATGCATTCCTTGTTCTCTCTTGCAGCAAGCACGCGTTCCGCACATTCGGATCGCAATTCGTGTCCGTGGATGGGGCGCATCTGAAGGGACAGCCTGGACACCTTCTGGCCTGCTGCACCCTTGATCCCCAGGCAAAAATTGTGCCGATGGCAATCGGGGTTTACCCCGGAATGCACGAGTGCAATGTCGCATGGAGAAGCTTTCTTCGCTCTGTGCGGCAAAGCTTTGGTTCTCTGGCCGGGGTGACTCTCATGAGTGACCGAAGAGGAGGTTTGGACGCAGTCATCAGCGCGGAGCTTCCGGATGCAATACATTTGAATTGCACTGTCCACCTCCGCGACAACGTGAGGAGTCGGATGAAAACTCATGATTTTGATGGGGACGTATTTGCCTTGGCACGTGCGCAGAACGAAGAGGCCTTCGTCCTCCGAGCTGATGCAATCCGTTTGCGCGTACCTGACCGGGCTGAAAGCCTGCTTGAGTACATTCTGCCGTGCAAAGCCTTGTGGGCAGAGCCATATCTCCCACACGGGGCTTCCAGAGCACTTGGTCAAACAGTTGGCACGCTCCACGACAGTACCAACTCGTCCGAGTCATTGAACAAGGCATTGCTGAGTGCCAGAAAAAGGCACGTTGTGCACTTGTTCACGCAGTACTGGAAGTTGGTGGCTCGTTACTTCTCACAGAATAAAGAGAAGATAGAGAGTTTGGACGCCGGTCAAAGATTACCCGACTCCATTCTACCCGTTCCCCTCACCCACGTAATGGCCAACATCGCCGAGGCCTCTGCCCTCACCATCACCCCCGCAGGATTCAGGCAAGACGGGAGGAGGATGTTCTCTGTGGTTGACGGGGGCAACTTGCATTTCTGTGTTGTTCTCCCTTTCTCAGGAGAAAATGAGTACACATGCACTTGTGCACGGTCGCGGCTGGTGCAGATACCCTGTCCGCACGCCTGTTGTGTGTTGCTTTCCCTGCGGGTGAATCCAAAGTCGCTCCTTCGATCCGACGTCCGGTATAGCACCTACTGCGCTGCCTACCAGCAGGGCGTCAACCCCCCAGTTCGCAGCCAGTGGGTGAAGGATGACACTATGCCACCACCTCTTCGACGGAGAGGGCGGGGTCGGCAAGTGGAGAACCGCTTCGAGTCAGCTGGAGCTGTGGCTGCAGCAGCTGGTGATGGAGGGGCTGCACCTCAGCAACCCAGGCAACGTCGCGCAATCAGGTGCGGGCGATGCGGGGCCACAGGGCACAATCGCACTGGTTGCACGGCAACGGAAGAAGAGCTTGCTGGTCGTGAAGAGATTCCTGCAGCTGTTGTGCGCAACACAGGACCACGGGTAGCTGCTCCAGCACAAAGAGCGCGAAGGAAGTCTGCGGCCAAGCCTGCACCCAAACCCGCGGCAAACCGATCCGAGGCCGCACATGACGAGGACCTGGTTGCTCCCGCTGCGAAGGCAGCAGGAAAACCTGCTGCAAAAAGAGCTCCTGCAGCAGGGCCTGCGGCCGAGCCTGCGGCCGGGCCTGCACTCGATGGGCCCATTGCCCAACAGGCTCAGCACCGAGCCCCCCTCTCCGAGTCTACTAGTAGCTCAGAGTTTGAGTCCGAGTCAGACTCTGACCAAGTTCACCAACCGACCCAGCCACTCCGCTCGCACCAGCCGAGTGCAAAAAGACGGCGGCGTATGAAGACACCACAGTGTTCGCACTGCGGGCAAACCTTTGTTCGGCGGATAAAAGGGACGTGGCTTTGCGACCGCACAGGCTCGTGCCTAACAAACCCGATGAAGAAAAAGTGGGTAAAGGTGACCATGGAGTCACCGACAACACAATCCTGGTTCTGCAAGGGGTGTGACAAAGACTACTGTTCAGGATGTGTCTAACTTGCTCTAAGTCTTGCGCCAAAGCCAGCCCCGAAGCCCGCGCCAAAGCCAGCCCCGAAGCCAGCCCCGAAGCCCGCGCCAAAGCCAGCGCCGAAGCCAGCCCCGAAGCCCGCGCCAAAGCCAGCGCCAAAGCCAGCAGCGAGGAAAAGAGCCCGTTCCCTCAAGCTTCACTGCAAATGTGGACAGCTTTTGATACAACGAAAGAAGGGCGAATGGGATTGCGATGCCCCGGGTAGTTCGGGCGAAGGGAGCGCTGATGGTGACAACCGATCGGGCCCTACCCCCTGGCATTGTACTGCCTGCGATTTAGACTTTTGCCCAGGGTGTATTTAGTTGTAGTCTGTTTGGCGACCACTTTCTAACTTGCTGCCAGTTCCGACGCTTCCTACCAATCATATTCTTCGAAAATGAAAAAAAGACATCATCATGATCATGGTTGGTTACCCTAAAAACCTCGAAACAAGAACGCCAAAAAAAAAACCATCATCAAATTCAATGGCTTCGGAAAAAAAAAGAACATGAACCCAGGGCTCTCGCGGGGGGGTGATTTTGCCCTAAAATCACCCCAAAAAAAAAACCCAAAAAAAATGGGGGGGTGATTTTTTAAAAAATCACCCCCCCCCCCGAAAAAAAAAAATGGTCCGGGGTAGGGCTGGGGGGTGTACTACACCGTGTAGCGTACACGTGTTGATCCAGGGCTGGGGGGTGTGGCTGTCCAGGGGGAGTTCCACGAAGAGGTCGGAAAGCCGTACCTGGCATACGTGGTTGCTGAACTCGAACGCAGGTTTGCATCCCGCACGTTCGTCAACTCGTTCAGCATTTTCGACGTGCGGAACCACCCGAGCGATAAGAGATTGCAGCTGACCTACGGGGATGTTGAAGTCTGTGCTCTGTGCGACCACTACGGACGCGAATCGGTCCTGTCGTATGCAGAGAAGCCCGTCCTGGAGGAGAGGCTTGTCCCTCGCAGAAGAAACCACGAGTCTACTTCGCGGTATGTAGAGGTGGTGTACAATGATGACCCCTCGACGACCACGAAAGTCACCAAGCGTGATGTGCCGTTTCTCGTGCTGACACGTGACGATGTGCTGCGGGAGTGGACAGGGCTTCGACAGGCCGTCAGTGACATGAGTTTCGCTGCACGTCAGGACGCAGGTTCCAAGACTCTGTTCAACCTTGCAAACACCGTTACCGGGAAGTTGCGGTACCCAACCCTACGAAAACTAATGCTCATTGGCCTCTGTTTACCCTTGGTGTCTGTTGAGTGCGAGCGGGTGTTCAGCCGTCTTAAACTGATCAAGACGAGCCTGCGCAACAGCTTAAGCGACAAGAGCCTATCAGCAATCCTCATGATGTGCACTTGTGGGCAGGAGACATTGACCGCAGACCAGTCCACACGCGTCCTTCAGAAGTTCAAGTCGTTGCAAAACCGCCAGGTGGACTTCTGCGACTTGGCTGCATTCAAGGGGGCATTGTGTGATACAAACTAGGGGGGCTTTCAAGGTGTCCTTTCAAGCGCACCACGCCCCAATGGCCTTCTCTTTCCGGTATTCTTCTTTTTTTGCTTCTTCATACGGGTCTCTGCAGCGTTGGTAGAGATTGTGGGGGACCCGAAATCACCCCCTTTTTGGGCCTCTAGGGGTGGAGCGCGAGAGCCCTGCATGAACCCAAAAAAAAAAAAAAAAACCCTCCCAGTCTCCGGCAAACCCCCTTAAAAACCGGAGACGCTAAAAAATCAGAGGGGATAAAATAAAAAAAAAAGGGGGAAAACGCCATCCAGGATCACAAGGCCTGGACAGTCATTGACTGTCAAGACTGAGCTGTTGAGTGACCCAAGGTGTCCAAGGCCCAATCCCACCACTACGCAGCAGGAGAACCCCAAATTGAGCCAATTTGACCTATGGCAAGTTATGCTTGAATTCTCGTGATGGGGCAAAAAAATTAAGAATGCTCGTGAACGGGCAAAAAGTTTTGAGCATGCTCGTGAATGGGCAAAAAGTTTTGAGCATGCTCGTGAATGGGCAAAAAGTTTGAAGCATGCTCGTGAATGGGCAAAAAGTTAGGCTATGCTCGTGAATGGGCTAAAACTATTGAGGAATGCTCGTGAATGGGCGAAAAAAAAATTCATGCTCGTGAATGGGAATGGCAGTGCTCGTGAATGGGCGAAAAGTTAAAACATGCTCGTGAATGGGCAAAAACTTCGAGAATGCTCGTGAAAGGGCGAAAAGTTCAAGCATGCTCGTGAATGGGCAAAAAGTTTTGAGATTGCTCGTGAATGGGAATTGACCCGTCTGCCGAGCCTGTCCCGCAGAGACGACAGATGCTCGGCATGGGGGCGATGGGCAGCCCGAGCCGAAGCCGGATGGCCACCGCGAGCTCCGCGGGGGATAGCCACAGCCTGGGGTCCGCCTCCGCGTTGCCGTAAAGCCACGCGGACGCATGCTGGCCGGAGCAGCTTTGGATCCGCGCCCGGATTTGGACCTGCTTCAGGGCCAGTGCCGGCCCTTGGAGCTGGCCCGACCGGCCAAGCTCCTCTGTCATCGAGTCAAGGAGGGCCTTGCGCCGCTCGCCGTGAACCGTCGTGGACCACACTTTCTGTCCACGCCCCCCGTAGTTATCCCGTGCCTGCAGAACGTCCTGAATCTTCTCCAGGACGGAATCAAAGGGTGCAAGGCGCGGGTCTTCGAGGGACGCTAGAAAGGTGTCGTCCTCGTTGAGAAGCATCGCGTGCGGCAGGACGTAGGGGGTCACCAGGGACGACAGGCAAGCCTCGCCGTCAAAGGTGGCCGCGATGTGCGCGATCGCCGCTGTATCTGCGCAGGAGTGCAGGCCCAAGCCGCCCAGCCTGACGGGAAGGGAAGCCAGGGCCCAGGCGGATGCGTCCGTCTCTATGCCCGTGATCGTCGCCAGGCAAGACTGCGTGGCCTGATCGATGCCAGCGAAGTCAAAGACGGCCCCCACTGCGCGCATGAGGTGGACGACGCTGACGAAGCCGGCGCAGAACTTCAGCAGTGTCAAAGCCACATGCGCATCAGGGAGGGAGGCTATCATCCGCATCTTCCTCTCGGCGCCTTTGGCCGCTTCTTCGACGAAGACACGCATCTTCTCGGGGGAACCGCAGGGGACGCCAAGGTGCTGAATCTCGTCTAGCGGACAAGTCTCGATGCCTTGCAGGGCCTCGGGGATTGTGGCGCCGGGGGCGACGGACAGCCTGCACTTCCCCCGGTTCAGGCGGAGCCCGACCGCTGTCGCCCTGTCTTCGAAGTCCCGCAGCCAGCGACCGAGGGAGTCGAGCTCCCCCCCGGCCGCCCCGTCATCGAGGAAGAACGTCAGGAGGTCAAGCTCCGCCTGGCTCAGCGCCCCCTCAGGGGCGCCCCGGGCTGCCGAGGATCCTGCAGGTGGCGGCGACGCTGCTGGGTCCCCCGAGCCTGGGGCCTGCGCCGGCACTGGCGGGGTGGGCTGCCCCCCGATGGCGCCAGCAGGCTCCGGCTGACCGGAGTCCCGTACGGGCGTCGCGGAGGCAGAATCGGCGGGCACCTGCGACGAAGCCAGGGCCGCGGGGACGGGCGGCTGTTCTTCGGGGCTCGGCGGAACAACGACATCGTGCAAGGCGAGGCTGAAAAGCAGCGGCCCCAAGGGGTCCCCTTGTTGGACTCCGCACTCGGAGGAGATCTCCCGGTCGCCCACCACTAGCGCGGAGTGTTTCTCGTACGCTGCCAACGCGTACCCCAACAGTTGGGGGGCGTGTCGGTTGACACTGCGGATGATCGCTTCCCGCCGCAGCATATTGAAAGCGTTGGCGAAGTCGATCTGCAGTATACCCCTGTCGGTCACGTCTCTGTCGCGGTACAGGGCCGCAACCCTGCGGATGGCGTGCACGCCTGCGTCAGCCCCCGCCTTGACACTGACACCGACTTGCCCACTCCGCAGGAGGACGTTCGCCCCCAGGTCCTTGATTGCCCGGTCGGATGCGAGGACCTTGCCGGCCACCCGGCGCAGGATCTCCCCACATGCAATGGGCCTGATGCCGCCGGACTTCTTAACCAACGGGACGAGCCTCGCCCCGAACAGGTACGGCCGGGCGGCTGCAGCCACCCTACCGGAAGAGAGGGCCCAGACCGCGTCTGCCACTGCCTCTTTGAACGACCCGGAGACGTCCCACAGGTCGAGGAGGTGCTGCGCAGACAGGCCGGACGGGCCGGCGGCGGTGCCTTTCGGCATCTTCTTCAGCACCCGGCGGATGACGCCCGGGGAGGGCTTCGCAACGGCCACGGGCCGCAGGCTGCGGTCGTCAGGCAGCTCGGGGGCAGGGGGGTGCAGTTCCATCAGGGCCGCCAGCGTGGCGTCGTCCGCCGGAGCAGTCTGCGCCGCGGAAAGCGCAGAGACGGCCCGCGAGTAACATCGGTCGCGGGCCCGCCGGAGGACCTGCCGCACTTTTTTTTTTTTTTTGCAAGAGGCACCACATTCTTTACGCGCTCGGGAGAACACGTCCAGTTTTCGGGTTAGGCGGTACAGGCCTATTCGTGCCGGAAGGCAGGCCACAGAGACACAAGACACAGGTGAGAGAGATAGGATGGACTATGGAACATGGATACGTGTGTGGGTCCAGCTTGAGCCTTTCACTCGACCGGCCAGGTGGCGGTCAAGTGAGGTCTGGTGGAATTGTGAGGCGCAGGGCCTCGAGACGTTGGGGACAAAAGCGTGGCTTCTCCCCTTCTGGCCTTAGTCGGCCGGGTGACGAAGCATCACGACGTTCCTCGAATACGAAACTGAAACTGACCAGGGAAGATGAGTCCAACTCCGTGAGGGTTGGACTTGGGTGTGGACTCCGTCGGAGCACCCCGTAGGGAGGCGGCAGAGGAGCAATGAATTGCGGGCCCAGTTTCCTGAACCGTCACTGACGGCGCCAAGGGGGATAACAGCGTGTAGCCTGTTGAGCCTTTCCAATCGACCAGCCAGGTGGTGGTCGAGTTCAGATGGAGACCAGAAGTTTGCTGCGAGGCCGCAGTTTCGCGGGCCTCGTCAGTCAAAATGTGTCAAATACAGATCAAAGAGCATCGAGGACTTCAGGGAAGGGGGGCGACCCTTGCTTCGAATCTCCGTACGATCGCTTAAATGGGCACGGCATCCTCTGAGTCGGCGGACCGCGAGGAGACTTCAGAGGTGTGTGGGTGGTCGACGGCTGCAGCGGGGGGATGCGAACTGGTCGCCTCTTCGGCGAGGATGGTGTACCTCGGGAGGGCGCCGCACCCCTGCAGGTACGCGAGAGCGAGTTCCGGGAACACGAACAGGACGGCCCAGAGGAACTCCATGGCGTCCACGGGCGGCGACCTCCTGCCGAGACGATTCCTGACCTCGAGGCCGTTCTTCATCTCTAGCCGAGGGGTCTGAACCACGGGGGCATCACAGCCGATAAAGAGGTGAACGAGCGGGGCCAGCGACCTCGTGCCGCACATGGGGCAGGGGAGGTGCGGTTCCCTGCGGTCTGCTCTCGTGAGGGTTGGCCAGTTGGTAGCATACATCGTCATCACGAGGTGGTGGTGGCCGGTGCGAATCTGCCGCACTTCCCTTTCGGCCCGCGGTGTGAGGTGCTTGGGTCGAGGGATGCGGCGGCCGAAAACCAACCTCGAGAAAGACGACGGGTTTTGTAGGCGGGCGGCTCTACTCACGGCTTCCCGAGCTCCCGCTTCGCTGCTCTCCATCCACAGGACGGCACGGTGGCGGGCGTTAACGGTCGTGGTGCAGACTCTCGGCGCATAAGGGAGGGGGAGGTTCCTCGCCGTAGCCGCAACCGCCTCTCGCATGTACTTCTCGGCGGCCCGTCTGGCGATACCGTCAGCCCTCTCGTTGCCGGAAAGGCCGCAATGGCCAAAAACGAACTGCAGGGTGATGGTATAGCCCCGCGCTTCGAGTTCGGCCAGCGACTGCCAGATGTGGATTGGGCCGGGTTGCGTCTGGCAGAGCGGGCCGTGGCTCAGCGTTTGCAGGAGTGACTGAGAGTCACTGACGATGAGGATGTTGAGGGGCGTGGTGGACGGAGGGAGCAGGCGCTTGAGGACGTTCACGCAGATGACCAGAGCCATCTCCTCGGCGCGGTAGCTGTGCGGGTGACGACCGGCCGGGAATCCGGCTTCGACAGTGCGGCAGTTGCCCGTTGGAGTGGTCAGGTGCTGTCCCAGGCCGTGGTCTGCCTTTATGGGGACAGAAGGCTCCAGTTCAATGTACAAGCCGGAACCACCCCAGGTAGACCGGTCGTTGGTGCTGCGTAACCATGAACGAAGGGTGGCGCTGGCGTTGGCGTCGCAAATGGAGGGCGGCGGAGGGTCGCCGCTCACAACAGAGCCGTCCGACCAGGCGGTGCAGTGTGGGTGCGGGAGCGTCGCGAGTTGTACTTCCGCGGCTCGCTTCTTCTCAGCAGCGCTAGCATTCTTGCGTACCTTCAGGGCGGTGTTGATCGTGACGCCGGGGCATGGAGTCCACGGGGCGAACCGGTTGGGAATACGAGCCTGCCGAATACACTGGTCTGTGCCCGCCTTGACAGTGACCCGGTCGTACGTCGTCCTCAGGCGCGTATCGAGTGATAGTTCGCGCATCCAAAGGGCCCGGTTGTGCCGCAGCCTCTCCCGGAGGGCCGCGATCTTGTATTCAACAAGGGAACGGATTGGGAGGATGCCGGACTCTTGTTGGGCGGCAAAATCGGAGGTGCCTTTGCGGCAGCCCAGGATGAGGGCAAGTGCACGGCGATGGAGGCGTCCGAGTGTTGCAAGAAGGCCGGCGGCGAAGAGGATGTACGGTCCGTAAATGCCGAGCGCGTACGTGAATGTGGGGAGCACGTATGTGAGATAGAGGGTGCGGAGGATGGTGCCGTTGAAGCAGTAGTCCTTGCCGGCCAGGTGCCGGAGGAAGTTGAGTCGCAGAGAAAACACCTCGATGACCCGGCGGAGGTGGGGGTGGAACGTCAGCTCGCGGTCGATGGTTAGGCCGAGCAGCCTTACACTATCGACCCACTGCAGCTCTTCCACCACCCTGAGCAGGGTGCCACCGGAGGCCTTTCGCACGACGCAGACCACCGTCTTGCCGTCGTGTGGCGCCCCGAGTCCCACAATCTTACGCTCTTCTGACACCAGTCGCCGGACGTCCTCAGCGGGGACGGGGATGTCCAGCTGCGTCGACTTGAACACAATCTTCGGCGGGGGACCGGGGACCGCATTCCTTCCAAGAAAGTGGACACCCTTGGTCTTCCTTTTGGAGAGAACCATCAGCGCGTTCTCCGTCCAGCGCTCCACCACGTCGACGACATCTTGGGTATACCGCTCGAGGGCGGCGAACGTCCGGGCTTCGACAGCTACTCCATCGTCATCGGCATACAACGAGAAGGTGATCGAGGCCCCGACATTGTCCTGGTGGATGTGGCGGCGGAGTTGTTCAAGCTCCGTGCCGAGATCATCGATATAGTAGAGGAACAGGAGAGGTCCGAGCACTGTTCCTTGGGGGACGCCCGTCTTCAGGTCGAAGTAGCGACCAGTGGCTCCGTCGAGTTTGTACGCGGCTTTCCTGTTGCGTAGGAAGGCCTCAATCCAGCGCAGGAATTTCGCGGGGATCCCTCTCCGCTCCAGAATGCAAAGGAGACGTTGGTGATCGACCGTGTCAAATGCGTTCGCCAAGTCGAACGAGAGCAGGCAGAAGTGTTGAAGCCGGGTCTTGGCCCAGTCGAGGGCTGATACGACCGAAAACAGCTGCTCCTCCGTCCCTCGTCCCTTGCGGAAGCCGCCCTGGCGTGCGCAGAAGGGGAGGATTTGCGGGTAGTCGGGGCTCTCGGTAAGGAACTCGAGTCGATTCTTCACGATCACTTCCATCAGTTTGGAAATGATGCTGGTGAGGGAAATCGGTCGATAACCTTCCGGCAGGGAACGGTCCCGTCCAGGTTTCTGGACGGGGACGACATGGGCGTTGTGCCAGGAGTCAGGGACAAAGCCCTCCTCCCAGGAGATGTTCAGGAGCTCGAGAACGAGGTCCGTTGCACTGCCGGTAAGTCGGCGGAGGAACTCGCAGCAGAGACCATCTGGGTCGAGGGAGGTTTTCGCGTCGAGGTTGCTAAGGGCCCGGTCGAGTTCGGCAGCGGTGATGGGCCCGCAGCCAGCGTCGTCGGAGGAGGGACGGCATCTCGGTACCCACTGCGGAGAGGTGGTCGATGTTGCCGGGCCGCCGCACACCCGACGAAGGTGGTCGCCGAATAGTTCCGTCTTCCCGTCCGCTGTGACACAAAAAGTGTCCCCGTGCCGAATTGGGGGGATGTCCCTGCGTAGGGCACGCCCGTCGATCTTCCGGACGAACCGGAAGAGCAGGCCGATGTCGGTGCATCGATTGATGCGGGAGGCGAAGGAGCACCAGTGCGCAGCTTTCGCCAGCTTAGCTGCATGCGTGAAACCGGTCCAAGTTCTGTTCTGTTCTGTCTGGCGGAACTTTTACTGCAGCCTAGGCGAGGCTAGACGGCCTAATCCTGCAGGTAGTACAGGGGTTCATTGTACCCGCTGTTTACTCCGTTGGTTGTTTGGTCCTACCTCCAAGGAATCGAAGCTAGGGCTTGCTTCCGGGAGCTTATCCCCGAACGCCTGGAAAGTCTCTCTGGTGGGATTCGAACCGTCGTTGTTCACCTCATAGAGGTAATTTGGTCCCTCGTCCTACCGACTCAGCCAGGTGTACCCCTATTCCAAGGGGGAAAACTTCCTAAGGAGACCCTTTACGAAACGACACTATAAAAAAGTGCCCCCGGGCTTCGCCCGCGGACCCCCCTAAAAAGTGGGGTTGGCTCGATAGAGCTATTGGCATACCTCTAGTCTCGGAAAAAAAGTGTTGAAACCATATTTTTGGCTCCGATCTCGATTTTTTGAGTAATTTTTTTTTGAGTTGGACCCCCCCCCAGCTCCCCCACGGATCTGGTTGCTTCTCAAGTACGCCTGTGGCCCTGATCCTGGCTCCTGGAAGCCGGTCCACAGCTCCAGACCTTTTTTGACGAATTTTTGCTCGAGATCAGCTCCGATGAAAAGATCTGCGAAAAATAGACCCAAAAACGAAAAAGTTTGAACGTGGCAGTGTTCGGGACGTGGGCACACGTGGAAATGGAAATCGTGGAAACGGAAATAAAATTCGAAGATTTCACCAGAGTCAATTCCCGCAGGTGGGGGAAAGATGTACTATCTTGATCAACTCTAAGAAAAACCGTACTATCTTGGGATGTACTATAATGGGCAACTCTAAGGAAACATGTACTATCTTGATCAACTCTAAGAGGTATGTACTATAATGGGTAACTCTAAGGAAACATGTACTATCTTGATCAACTCTAAGAAAAACCGTACTATCTTGGGTATTGACTCATTTTCCCGCTGGTCCACGCAACAGATCTTTTTCAACGACGTTTTGCTCGCCCTCAGCCCCGATGAAGAGAACGGTTCAATAGACTCGGGGACCCATCCGTATGTGTGTGGTTCGTGACTCCTCATAAGATGCAGAGCACCGGGCGGCAGGTTTACCACGGGAAGGACAGGAATCGTCCACAGGTAGGTGACAATTTCCCGCTGGTCCACGTAGCAACTTTTTCCCGACGACTTTTTGTTCGCTTTTTCTCGGATGAAGAGAACGGTGCCAAATAGACCCGGAACCGTAAGTGGATCCCTGTGGTTCGTCGGCCTGGCATTGCCGCAGGGTACCATGGATTACCATGGCGAACACGTCCAAACCGGTCCAAAAAGGCTGCTTGCAGGGATCGATCCCCTGCAAAAAGCTTGTTTTTCAGTGGCTCTGGAAGGACAGGGGGTGTGGGAAGGCACCAGAATAGGTTGACACCCTCTGAAAACAGGTTCTCTGGAAGATTTCGTCATCGATTTTCTCATCGAACAAAAAATCTGTCGGAAAGCACGCCGGGATCGCCGAGAAAATGGACGAATGATGAACCCAAAATGAAAAAGTTGTCAATTCCTGGTGAAAACACTAAGGGCGCGCCAATCGCGCCAAAGGCGCCAAACGCGCCAGAAAACAGGGTTTTCTGGCGCGGCTGGCGCCGGAGCCACACTGCACTGCCAATCGTGACCGTGGCCCGGCATGGGGGCGATGGCCCATGGCGGATGGGACATCTTGTTCTCCCCAGATTTATCGGTGGTGCCCGTCTGCCGCCAGCGCTCTCTGTCAAAAAGAGAAAGCAGTAAGTTCGTCGGACTGCGGTCGCCATGCTGTTGGAAACTCTGAGGCTCGGAGTTCGAACTGCGAGCTCGAACCTTTCGCTTGTTGTGTGAAGGTTTCCCTTCAGTTTTTGCTCGGAGTTGCATTGTACTCACTGTGTCATTTAGTCCCGACAACAACGTGTTTCTAACAGGCAAGCTGCACTTCAATTGTAATACACTAGTGTTTTTGGGGGGGGTCTGAGACCCCCCAATTCCACGCCGTGTATCGTTATATTACAATTGAACTCAATTGTAATTGGCCCCCCCCCGTAGCTCCAAGGCCACACTCTGGTGCTTCACAGCCTCAGACCGCTCGGTGCACCCTTCGGTGTTCTCCTTACTAACTCACAACCGAGAAAAAGACAACCGAGAAAAAGGTGAACCTTGGGGATTGAGCCCCAGAAGGTCAAAATGGTGGTCGAAAATGTGTCTCCACAGTCGGGTAAGTCGTCAAAAAACCCCATCTGGCGGAATTGATAATTTCACCGGTGTGGGCAGTGGAACGTGGAAATCCGTGGAAATTTCCACGATTTCCATTTCCACGATTTCCAGTTCCACGTGGATCCACGTCCCGAACCCTGTCTCACAAAGTTAGTACACTGTCGTGCTTCAGTAGTAGGACGGCTTAATACGACTTTTCCAGTAGCTTCGCTTGTGAATCATTAGTGCCATGAACACCAGGTTCCCTGTCACATCGTCCATCATACAAAAGATGGGCCCAGAGTGACGAGTTTCAGGGTTGCAGTGGAGTCTTCAGATGCCTGAGGCAATGGAACACTGTTTTGGTTTTGTAGGTGGGCCTCATTATGACTGCTGTGACCTTGGCATGTGCCTTCGTGGGTGTGATGCTGCTTCACCACCTTGTTGTAGACCCCAGTAGTCTCTGTATTCTGGCTGCAGCCGAACATACTGCAATCCAGGAGTTGGTGAGTGGAGTTGGGAATCCAAAAGCTTGCCCTTGCCCCCGTGACCTTGGCATTTGTCAAAGCTTTCCGTTTTCCCACCATTTTCTACTACTGTGTGGCACTACCCATGGCAGATTTTTCTAATTATTTTTTTTGCCCGGTCGAATCGACACGGGCGCCGGTCGAATGCGACCGGTGTCTACATTCGACCGCCTTGACCGGTCGAATGTCAATCCGAGAGCAATATATATATATATATTTTTTTTTTTTGTCAATTCGATCGGCCGGCTTTCGACACAGTCGACCACGCGCGCCTGAAGAAACGAATGGTAGAGCGGGGCATCCCGCTGAAGCTCATTCGATGGGTGGAGTCCTTCCTCAAGGGCCGAAACGCGATCTTCCGAGTGGACGGTGAGTACGGCGCCTCGGCGGAACTTGAGGGCGGTGTTCCGCAAGGGTCTGTACTGGGACCAATACTGTTCCTGCTGTACATCGACGACCTCGGGGACGACCTGGCGAAGCTGAAGGACTCAACGGCCTCGCTCTTCGCCGACGACGTAGGCGTAGTAGCGACGGGCAAAACGATGGCGGAGATGGCGAAGAACGTGCGTCTGATAATACAGGCGATGGAAAAGTGATCGGACGAGGCGCTGATGCAGCTATCGCACGCAAAGACGGAGGCGATACTGTTCAAGCGCCCCGGAAACCCTGACGCGTCGCCGCCGACGATAGAGTTCCCGGCAACCCGAGCGAACGTGGCGATCCGCGCGGACGCGTACAAAAGGAGAACGAGGAAGCACGGTCGCACGGCTCGTCGGCTGTTTGCACCACAGAGCCAACACCACGAAAAGCGAGTGACCGGACTGAACGGAAAGGCGGCTCGCACCCTGCAAGAGAGAACAATTGCGGAGGAGAGCATCGGAGAGGGCTCCGACCGGCTGACGATCTCCCTGGTGAGGGAACTCGAATGGAAGAAGACCGTCACCCTACTGGGTCTAACCTTCGACGAGGAACTGACATTCGACCAGCATGTCAGCCGAGTGACGGCGGGCGCGGCCAAACACGCGTGCGTTCTCAGGCTTGTATCCGGTGCGGCATGGGGTCATCGTACGAAGACGCTCCGCTCTCTGTACTACACCTACGTACTACCGAAGATGACGTACGCCCTGTCGGTATACGGCGCCTTTGCCAGACCGACGACCATGGCGAAGCTGGAGAGCCAGCACAAGGCCGGGCTTTGCGCCGTGCAGGCGCTCGGCATCCGTGGAGGCCGTTTCGATTGAGTCGCGAGTGCAGCCAATCTCGGTCTATGCCGATCTTCGACTTGCAACACTGTGCGAGAAGCTGGCGACCTACCCGCAGTGGCGGGACACCCTGGTCCCCACAAACAAGCACGACACGATCGCCGTCAAATACGGACTCCTGAAGAGGCGCGCGCGGACGGAAGACGTCGACAGGCAGACCCGCAAGGCGAACCCGTTCGCGCCGTGGGAGCCACGGTGCCCCAAAGTGCACATCTCGGCAACACTGAGGAAGAAGTCGGAGGACGTGGAGGCGAACAGAAGGGTAGTGGAACGTGTGTTAGCCGCCCTGCCGACGCCGCTCTTGGTAACCTGGACCGATGGCTCTGTTGTTGAGGAAACCACAATGGAACCGGCGCTAACAGTCCTCAACGGCACAACGGAACCGACACCCACGGAGACGAAATGGGGAGGAGCCGGGTTTGCCATCGAATCCGGAGAGAATTGGTCGATACGGAGAAGCGCGCAAGACGATCTTCCCTGGTGGGCGACGAACAGCGGTCCGGCCGGCAAGTGGGCGACAAGCTACCGGGCGGAACAGGTGGCGATGCAGAGAGCCCTGCGCGTCCTCGTGGGCAGTCTGAGCAGGAGGAACGACAAAACCCTGTGGATACTGACTGACTCGAGCTCGCTCCTCCAGGACCTCGACCATGGACCACATCGCCAAGTCGACCCAGCCAACATCGAGATCTGGCAGCTGCTGGGCAAGCTCGCCGATCGTGGGTACACCATCCACCTCCAGTTCGTCTACAGCCACTGTGGACTGGCCGGGAACGACGAAGCGGATACCCGGGCGAAGACCGGCGCCAGCTCGCCAGGAGAAAGGGGACCCCGTCCCCCGCTCACGCGATCGACGGCGGCGGCCAGGCACAAGAGCTATGTGCAGAAGAGGTGGTCGGCAGGCGTGCTGAAGGCCCACCCGGAGTTGGGCTCCCACTACGACGGGAAACTCGCACACGCGCAGATCGTCAACGGGAGGAAACTCCCGAAAATTGATCACCTCACGCGACGGGCCGAGCGTGAGATCAGGCAGATCCGCACGGGCCAGCACCGCCTCCTTCGCAATTGGTGCCGGGAGGACTACGACGCGTTAGCGAAGTCCGAACGGAGCTCGAATCGTCCCTGCCCGCATTGCGGAGAGGTAGCCGAGTGCCCGGTCTCGCACCTTTTCTTGGACTGCGGCCATGAGGGGACGCAAGGGAAGCGTGACCTGATGTGGGAAGTGGCCTCCCCGTTACGGCGGGAGGGTGGCCAACCGGTGTGGATACCGAGACACGAACAGCTGTGGAGATTGCTGTTCGAACACCCGGAGACGGCACTCGAGTACCTGCAAGGGACCGGACTGCTGGAGGAGTACCGGATACTCGTGCCGACCACACCCGACGAGTAGCCCACCGAATCCCGCCCGCCCGCCACGAGAACCGCGACACAAACACGCGAACTCGAGGCCAGCGGTATTGCACGCCCGTAATCGGACTCGGCCCCGACTCAACCACCGCATACCGGGCCCCGCCTCGTCCGTCGGAGGGACAACCCCCCCGGCCCACGAGAGCGCGTCCGAGGAACAGTCACGACCGTGACTGCGAGACGGCCGACCCCCGACGTCGAAGCAACCTCGAAGAGCGACGAAACGAAGGCAAAGCGAAGCGAAAAACAAATGGCGAACGAGAAGAAGAGAACATGAACCATCGTTATCGCAAACAAAACTGAGGTCCGATGCTCACCCGAGAAGGTACGGCTCGGAGGAGACAGCATTGAAACATGAAAGCTGCACGCCCTGACCACGCCCTCGGACTTGGAGTAGGACCTCAAACTTTTACGTGAACCGAAAACCGTTATCAGAAAGTGAACCAATTTGCGTAAACCGAAAACCATTACCAGAAAGCGAACCCAATAACGAGAACCAAGAACCGTTGCCAGAAGGAAAAACAATTTACGTGAAACAAAAAAAACGATAAACGAACAAGTAGTAGTCATCACTCCATCACAAACAACACAACGGAGTAAATGGTGGCACAAAGAACCACTGTACGCTTGCCCGTTAGAGACCGTCTTGCCTCGTCTTGCCCGGGCTTCGTTCCGCCCTACAGTACAGAACAGAACGGTGGGGAAGGAAAAGGTGCTGGAATGGGCAAAAAGTTTGCGATAGTGCTGGAATGGGCAAAAAGTTTAGAAACGGTGCTGGAATGGGCAAAAAGTTTGCGAGAGTGCTGGAATGGGCAAAAAGTTCAAAAAGGTGCTGGAATGGGAATTGGCCCGACAGGTAGCTGCAACACAAGAACAGTGCATTAGCAACCAAAACAAAAAAAAGACAACCCTCCGGGCCGAGAGCGGACAATGAGCACGGGATAGAACAGCGTCGGAAACACCAGCCCAGTGTTTCTGACGCTGCCGGAAGCGAACAGGCCAACGGACCGCACCACGCAACAGCGCCGCAAAGCGAAACAGAGACAAGCAGCAAGCTCAAAGGCCCCGGAAGGAAGAACAAAGTAGAGGCAGGCGAAGCGCCCAACGGACCGCACCACGCAACAGCGCCGCAAAGCGAAACAGAGACAAGCAGCAACCAAACCAGCCCCCCCCGACCGAAGCGGAGGACCGACTCAACAGGCAAACCCTGGCACGCCAGGGTTTACCAACAGAAGTCAGAACACCGCCCGGAAGGGAGAGCCGCACAACAAGTCCAAAAAATACCCCCCACCAACTGCCGAAAAAGAAATACCTTTCCCTTACCTTGTCCCACAAAACCAGAACCAATAACAACGCCCCCCCCCCAAGCACGCAAGAGAAGCCGAGTCCTGCCAAAACAACAGACAACGTATTAACCCCCCGTTTCAGTGCTACACGCACCACGCTCAACAACAACCCACAAGAGCGAAGGCAGCAGGACGGGCAGCGGCAGCGAAACAGCGCCACGCGCCCGACAACAACAGAAGCGAAAGCAAACCCCCCCCGACCGACACGGAAGACCGACTCAACAGGCAAACCTGGCACGCCAGGGTTACCAAAAGACGTCAGAACACCGCACCGGAAAGGGAGGGCGAGCGAAGGACGAAGCCACAACAAAACCAAGGAAAAACAACCATCACTGCACACAACACGCAGAGCCAAGCAGCATATCAGCAGCGAACCAAAGCAAACCCTTGACAAATTACTATCACAGGCAACTGACAGCGCGACAATCGCCGGAAACACACCGACCGCGACTGGTAAAGCCTGGCACGCCAGGACATCATTACCAGAAGAGCGGCAAGAAACAAGGGGAGGGCGGGCAAGAAACAATCCCACTGAACCCCCCCACAACCATACCAAGAACGAACGAAAGGAAACAGAAAACAAACAAACGCCCCAAGGATGAAGAGAAGGCACAAGGAACCTTAGCACCGTATCCCCAAGCCTAACCCGGGTGCGGTTTCCAAATTTTTGAAATTGAAATTGACGGTGACTGCACTGCACGTGGTCCAGCGGTTCCCACACCCACTGTGGTGCTGAGGGTGCTGGTTCGATTCCTGGCGGAGTGGGGTTTCCAAAGTCTGAAGTGCCATCTGGGGGCCAGATTTTAGGCTATATCGAGTGTAGAAAAGGTGCCGATATATGCCAGGGATAGCTCTTTCCATCCCGCAACGTTTTTGCCAAATTTCCTCCAGTGTTGACCTCCAAGCGCCTGTACCCTCCCAGACTTTTGAAAACCCGGTTTTCTTTAGCCTCCCCCAGCAAATACAATATTATACCTATTGTATTTGACCCCCCCCAGTAGACGGGCTGCTAAGGACGTTTCCCCCAGCCGAGCCTCAGATGACCTCTGCAAACCCTTAAGTATGTCACCCCCCTTGAGTATGTCACCCCCCAGCGGATTTTTGCACAAAAGGGGGTGACATTTTCACGGGGGGGGGGGGGGGGGGGGGTAGGCATACAGTAAACTTGGGAGACGGCCCAAGTTTGCTATTCATATCACCCATTCCACGAAAAAGTGTCACAGATTTTCCGTCTGAAAAGCAGCCCGTTTTGGGTCAAAATTTTGGAATTTTTGGGAAATTTTTTTTGGGATGGAAAGAGCTATCCCTGGCGATTATGGGCAAGCAATCAGCTCGCGTGGCGACCAAAATCTGGCGTGCAGATGGACAAAAGGTCGGTTTTGGGGCTGTTTCAAAAACCCAAAAAAACGATTTCCGGCGGGAATCGAACCACCGACCCTCAAACCCCTGTGTGGGTGTGGTAACCTCTGGACCATGGGCTAAAAAAACGGCGGAAAATTCTTTTGTTCACTACCGTCATTTTGAGTTCTTCGCAAACCGGGCGAAATAAGCTCTGAGAGAGCAGAAATACCGTCCTGGGACACTGGAAACGAGTAAATGACGATCTCGCACTTTCCGATAAGAATTCCAACTGAGCAGGCGCTAAAAGCGAATTTTGGCCCGAGGTTTGGCAACATAGCCTAACGGTTACCGCACCCTCCTGGGCCCCTGTAGGCCATGGTTCGATTCCCCCGGTCCGATTTTTTTTTTTTGCGATTTTTCGGTGTGAAAAGCAGCCGTCTGGAAATGATTTTCGAGGTCTTTTTGGGAAATTTTTTGGTTTTCGAGTTGTTCTGGGATGCGCGATTATGGGCAAGCTGCCAGCGAGCGATCAAAATCTGACCCCCTCCTGGATGCAGAGAGAAAAAAAACCGATCTCCAGGACCCCATTTTTTCGGGTGCCGACCTCCATTTCCGGGGGGGGGGTCGGTCAAAATTTTTATCCGACCAAATATTCGGAAAGCCCTGTCCTCAACGGATTCAAACGTGTCCTCAAAATCTCGAAACCGACCATTTTCGGACCTGCAGATGAAAATTTTCGGCAGAAATCCGAAAAAAGCCGAAATCTGTGACACTTTTTCGTGGAATGGGTGATATATAAGCCCCTGCTGTAAGAGCAGCATCACTCAAATCTTGATTGGCTGCGGCGGTACTTACCGCTCTGAGTCTCTCCCGCTCCTCCTCTGGTCTGCTCCACAATTCCCTGCAGAACCAGGATACTTACAAAAAAGTGAAAACGGTACCGGCGAAAGCCAAGGCGAGGCCGGCCACGGCGTTCATCGAGTCGCTCTTGCCGAGGGGACCCAGGGCACGCTGCAAAATGCCCGCGAGCGCTTTGTCCTGCTCCTTGTTCTGCCGCTTGCGCAACGCGGCCCTCGCCTTGCGGGCCTCTTCCCGCCGCATCAGCGGCGTTTCCTGCCTTTTGAAAGACAGCGCCTCGTCAGGTTTGAACAGCGGGTGCTGCGCGAGTTGTTTTTGCGTTTCGGTTTGCTGCCGTATACCGTGTCTGATGTTTCCTTCCGCGTGATCGCACACGGAAGAGGGCGCCACGCAAAAATGAGTACCCGTCGTCGCTGCGTGTTATATGGCGCGTCCTCTCCAAAGCGGATCTGACACTGGACAGTTCGTGAAAATTTAGACAGCCCGTGCCCCTCCCTGGAGCAAGGTGGCCTGTGTGAATCCAAGGGTCCCGGCGCTCGCCTTGCGCCCTGCACAAAACCCAAGAACTTACCTCTTGCTATTTTCTCTGACCATTCGAACGCTTCGAACGCGTCGACCGCTGCGTCGCAAACACAGTGAAGGGCAATAAAACCCATTCACGAGCATGGTGACGGTTTTCAGCCCTCGCATGACATGGCAGCAGACGGGGCGCAAGCCGCGCAAGCACTCGATCTTGACAACGCAATGACAGGCAACGTCGTCATGAACTAACCTATCCTCCAACGCGATTGCACTTCTCGCACTTCTGGAGGCCTGCGAGTGTCAGTTTGCATCATACCAGTTGAGTGTACACTTCCTGTACACCTTCTTTCATTGTCACGGGCGCCATCTTTATTCGCACGGTCGACACCTTCAGCGTGCAGTCGTTGTTCTCCATTCCGCTCATGAGCAGTGCCGCCTGCGCCTCTTCGGGGCTTGAGAACTGTGTTGGGTTCTGATGTGACGTTTCTGAGGCAAATCCCGCTAGCAGTACAAGTACAGGTGCGAGTGACACCTGCAAGCTCATGCAGAAAAGCCACGCTTTAATGTTCTGCAGCCGTGTTGTTTCCTGACATTGGCCTGCATGCTCGAGTTCGCTCGACGGGGAAGTGAAATGAGAAACAGAACGACAATGACCGGCATTTGCTTCACTAAGTTACACAGTTCACTTTCTGCCATCGTTGTTGAGCCCGACAAAAAGCTTTCTTGGTTGGCACGTCTCATGATCGGTGGGCTAATCTTCTCCCAGATGCGGTGCACACTGGACCGGAGGCTGGTAAGTTAAATTGTGTAGTAGGCCGCCAACTACTAATACTTGTACCAACAACGCATTCTTACCGCGAATAAATGCGTTATTCGCATACCGTCACGACGCAGGTCGACGTCCCGAGGCTTGCATCCGTCAGCATTTCTTGATAGACGACTTGGCCGCAATAGTCCATTGCCCACGCAACGTCTTCCCACTCAGCGGTTTCAGGCAAACCCGAAACAGCCACTGTGCGCTTGTTGTCCAAGTCCTTCCCGATGGCGGCGGCTATCTCCGGGCGGCTCTCCATGAGGCTAGCCCTCGCATTCATTTTCCGAGACTAGAGGTATGCTAATAGCTCTATCGAGCCAACCCCACTTTTTAGGGGGTCCGCGGGCGAAGCCCGGGGGCACTTTCCTATAGTTAATTTTGGGTCAGAATTTTTGTCAGCGGCCATAGCTTTTTTTGCCCCTGGAAATTGACACCGTGATGGCAGAGTGAACGGCGCCAGGATTTAGGGCTGGAGTTCCCGGGTTCGAACCCCGCCGAAGACCTTTTTTTGGTTCTCCTTGGTCTTCGGTCAATTCCCTTGCTCCGGGGTTTTCTTGACCCGTGATTTGGCACCGGGTAGGTTGCATACTTTAGGCCCGGACGGAACTTAGCCTTACCAGAACTTAGCTTCCCCCGAACTTTGCTTTGACTTAGCTTCGCCGGAACTTGACTTCACCAGAATTTAGCATCGCCCGAACTTTGCTTTGCTTCGCCCGAACTTTGCTTTGCTTCGCCGAACTTAGCTTCACCAGAACTTAGCTTCGCCCGAACGTTGTTTCGCCCGAACTTTGCTTCACCGGAACTTAGCCTCACCCGAACTTTGCCTTGCTTCGCCGAACTTAGCTCCACCAGAACTTAGGTTTGCCCGAACTTTGCTTTGCTTCGCCGGAACTTTTCTTTCACCAGAACTTAGCTTCACCCGAACTTGCTGCTGACTTAGCTTCGCCGAACTTAGCTTCACCGGAACTAGCTTCACCCGAACTTTGCTTTGACTTAGCTTCACCCGAACTTTGCTTTGCTTCGCCCGAACTTTGCTTTCACCAGAACTTAGCTTCACCTGAACTTTGCTTTGACTTAGCTTCGCCGAACTTTGCTCCACCCGAAATTGCTCCGCCAGAGCTTAGCTTGACCAGAAAATTGCTTGACCAGAACTCTGCATCGCCCGAACTTGCTTCGCCAGAACTTCGCTTTGCCCGAACTTTGCTTTCGCCCGAGCTTTGCTTTGCTTCGCCCGAACTTAGCTTCGCCCGAACTTTACTGTTTCCCGAACTTTAACTGCTGCCTCTAGTCTCGCTGCGCGCCGGTCTTTACCGGCGCAAATGTACTTTTTCTCTTTCTTTTTCGAAACTGCCCCAGGGCGCCCCGCGGGCGCCCAGAAGCCCACAGGATGGTAGCCGAAACCCACAGCCCCCTGACGTGTGACGGGAAGTGGTGGTGAGGGCCTGCAGATTTCACGATATCGTTTCCTAGAGTTAAAGTTTTTTAGAGAGTACGCGCGCTCGGCTAAAGGCCGGCGCGGGGCGAGACTGGAGGCAGCAGTTAAAGTTTGGGAAACAGTAAAGTCCGGGCGAAGCAAAGTTCTGGTGAAGCAAAGTTCGGGCGAAGCTAAGTTCGGGCGCAGCTGAGTTCAGGCGAAGCAAACTTTGGGCGAAGCTAAGTTCTGGTGAAGCAAAGTTGAGTTCGGGCGAAGCAAAGTTCGGGCGAAGCTAAGTTCTGGTGAAGCAAAAAGTTGAGGCGAAGCTAAGTTCTGGCGAAGCAAAGTTCGGGCGCAGCTGAGTTCGGGCGAAGCAAAGTTCTGGTGTTCGGGCGATGCTAAAAGTGAAGCGAAGTTCAAGTGATGCTAAGTTTGGCCTGTGACGGCAAGTTCGGCGCCAGTACCCGGGGGACTCCCCGACTCTGTTTTCCCAGACTAACCACGGTTGTGAAACGAATGGATTATTGTACATTAGGGTAGGCGTTTTTTTTTTTTTTGGCCCATGTCCGCGCGCGCGTAAATTTTTGGGAACCCCCGGAAAAAAAAAACTTTTGCCAAAAAAAAACTTTTGGGATCTGTGCATTGGAACCGGTCGTGAGAGCGACTGCAGGCGTAGTCACGAGCGTAGCCTCAGCCTCGAAAGTGTGCGCGGTTTTACCGGCAAGGCATGTCGGGAGGTTTTGCCACTGTGGTGCGATTATCACACAGAACCAGTCCGGGGCAGTGCACGCGTCTATGCCTTCCGACGCCTCAAGCAGCTACCAGTATCTGAGACTCGACTGAGGAGGCATGAAAAGGACGCGGGGCAAGCGATGCGTTCACGGTGCTTGCGACTTAGTGCACTTGACCGGCGGCAATGCCTTGTGCCGCGGTATATTTGCGAAGAAAACGGCACTCGTCGCCTGACAGTCTAGACCGCACATCCCTGAGCATAACTGCCTTCGTTGCACACGGCGTCTAACCAATTGCCGTGTGCTAGAAGCACCTGCCCTCCGTGCGGATGTCGAGACATCAATGGTCTCTTTCGATGTGGGTGAGGTACATCTTGTGAGTCCGGCGCCGTTTGCTACGCATCAGAAGGTGGCCACTGGCTAAAGCTTGCTGACAGGAGGGTCGGCAGAGTACCGACAAACTCCGTTTACACCAAGCAGGGCATCTTTGTGTACTCGGGTAATATTGACAAAGCCACTACACCCGAAGTGACGGTGTCGACGTCCGCCTTTGGGGGTTTCAACAGCAGACCGCCGCAGAAGCCGCGAGAGCAACCATCCTTGCACAAGGTGGAGGAAAGCAGAAGTTGAAGTTCACCATACTATCTGCGGGTAGCTGGCGCTTATTCTCGCCGATGGAAATGCCACCGACCAGCCGTCAGTAGGCTCTCGCACGGTGGTTCGGTAGGACCGTGACATCGCAATGGGGCATGTCAGAAGAGAGATAAGAGATTGACGGACACCCGCGCAATCGACAGTCCTCTGGGTCACTGCTTTATTGTTCGCAGCGTACCCAGCGAACCGCGATCTCGAGTTCAAACCCGAGTGTTTTTTCTCCTGTGGCATCGTCTATCATCTGCAGCCTCCGACTATGGAAGGTTTTGTCGAAACGCACCCCGCGCGGCGTTCAGGACTGTTGAACTCTAGACTGCCACCGCAACCCCTCGGACACGTCAAGTTCATCTTCACACTCACCTTTGAGCTCATCGTCCAGAAATTCTACCAACAACGGGCACAAAAGTGCCAACAGCGGACTGGCCAGTAGTATAGCCGGCACATATGGTGTGACATCCAGTAGCAGAAAGTCTTGTGGCAAAAGTTTTTTTTTTCTGAAAAGTTTTTTTTTTGCGCGCGCGCGCGTAAATTTCTGTGGGCCGACGGACATGGGCCAAAAAAAAAAAAAAAACCCGCCTACCCTTATTGTATTTCCCCCGCCGACCAAGGATTATTGTATTTTTATTGTACATTATTGTACATTCTTGTATATAACGTGCGGGAGTGGCCACTCCCGCATTGAGGGAGTGCCACTCCCGCATTGAGGGAGTGAGGCCAACCGCACAAATGACCGCAAAACCACTCCCGCAATCCGGAGTGGGAGTCCGGGGTGTACATCAAGAGAGCCGAGCAGAAAGTCCCGTCCGGGTAAAGCAGCTACTGCTGTGCGGGCATTCAGAGAAGAGAGAGAGAGAGACGAGTTAGAGTGCAGGGACCATCTCTCCGGGGAGTTTCCGGTCTCCTCACTTCTGAGAAGACATAAATTCAAAAAACAAAAATTTCCGGAAAAATATCCAAATGTTCCGCGGAAGGCCGTTTTATCCAAAATATTTCCTATCCAAATATTTTCCTATCCAATATCTTTTCGAAGACGGTATACACAGGGTAAGTACAAGTGGGAAAACGATCAACCGGCAGACAAACGAAACGAAGCGCCTGTCTTTTTTACCGACAGAGGCCAACAAGCGCCTGTCCTTGTCGTACTCCTTGTACGCCATGGCGCCTCACATCAACGATGCGGAAACGAGCAGTAGTTCTGTCTCGAGTGACACCCAGTGAGGTGTGCGGAAACGAGCGGTAGTCACCCGGATCCGGAATGCTGCGAGGAAGGATTACAGAAAGAACGAGAACGTGAGGGACAGAAACGAGGTTGAGGGCAGCCAGGGAGCTTTCGGCCCCTTCGCCCCTCCCACCCACTCCTACTCAGCTGGCTCTGGTGTGATACAAGCCACTACCAGATACAGATCATGAGGAAACTTTTAGAGGAAAAGCGTTTGAAACCTATTGAATGTCTCCCAGTAGAACGCTTGTACTGTCCGACTGAAGCCAGACTAAAAAAAGCTTAAGGTCGGGCTACGTCAGTAAGTCACGCTATAACCAGACACCAGTCTGCTTGATGACTTGCTTCCCTTCGTGCGACCGGATCACGTCCAATGTGAGGGGCGACAGGTGGTCGCACAAGATGACCCGGGAGAGGTCGAGGAATGCGGTCTGATAGTGGGATTCAAACGTCGCGAACGGGTACAGGGCTTCGGCTGCTTCTGGGGTCGCGGCCACTCGGTGTTGGACGAACGCTTGGCTACAGTCAGGCTAAAATCACGCCATAATCAGACCCCAGTCGTTGATAAAAGCTCAAGCTGAGGAAAATGCTGGCCAAGCGGACGTGTCGTCCGAGGAGCAAATCCCACGATAGAAACCGAGGTGCCAACCGGCGGATGCACCGATCGCTTTCGCCCACTCAATACAAGCCCTTTTTGCGCAAAAACTCCTTCATCTTCGACAGGACCCACAGCGCCACGGGAACGCTTTTGTTGTAGGCGTTGAAGCCTTGCTTCCCTTCGCGCGACCGGATCACGTCCAATGTGAGGGGCGACAGGTGGTCGCACAAGATGACCCGGGAGAGGTCGAGGAATGCGGTCTGATAGTGGGATTCAAACGTCGCGAACGGGTACAGGGCTTCGGCTGCTTCTGGGGTCGCGGCCACTCGGTGTTGGACGAACGCGTGGAGGAGGGAAGTGTGGTAGTGCCGGAGGTAGTACTGGTCTTTCGAGCCGTCGAGGGGCACGGCGGCCGGGGAGGGCGACGCCGCCATGAAGTACGCAATGTCGGTGGCGCAGAGGCCGTCGCCGGTCCACTGGTAGTCGATCAAGCCAACCGAAGACCGGTCCGACGGGCGGCCGTCCTCCTTGAAGAAGATGTTCGCCGCCTTCGAATCGCCGTGGATGACCGTCCTCCCCGCCTCGAACTCGGCCAACCACGCAGCAACCGCCTCTTCCGACGCGCCTCGCCCACAGGACCCAGCCGTCGGTTGCCTTCCATCAGGCCCAACGCCGTGTGTGGCGACGCAGTTCCGAACCGCCTGTTCGGCAATCACCTCCCCCAGCCGCTGGTCGTCCTCGGCGGCCACTCCGCACTCCGGATACCGCGCGAACTCCGCCGAGAACTTGCCGAGGACGCCCCGCCACGATTCGGCGATTTTCGCGACCTGCCCCCCCGGCTGCTTCGCGAGGTCCCAGTACGTGCCGGTCGTCCAGAGCTGGCCGCGGAGGCCTTCGCCGTAGAGCTTGACGCCCTCGCCGGCGCACTTGGCTGGGTTGGACCCGCCGGCAACGCCGCCCCAGAAGAAGGCGTGGAACTGCGCGAAGGCAGCGAGGGAGAGCAGCATGTGCTCTTCGTCGAGCAGCGGCTTCTGCACCCAGCCGTCGGCCGGCGCGAAGTCCTGCAGCAGGCTGCAGAATCGGGCGTCGAGGGGGTGGTTCCCGGTGACTGGATACTGCTGCGTGTGATGGGGCAGCGCGATGCGGACGCCAGAGGTCTCCGCGAACCGAACGAGGGCCGGGGAAGAGAGGAAGCTCGCCTCCACCGTGGCGGACGCGACGTCGCGCCGCATCTTGAAGGGGTGCTGCACGCTCTTCGCGACCGCGTACGGCATGTCGCGGAACACGATCCGCTTGTAGAACGCCGACGGCAGCGCCGCCGGCGCCGCGGGGCTGCCCTCCGGAACTTTGCCGGCGGGATCGTCTGCTTTGTACAGGCGGAGCCTGCACGCGTAGCTCATTTTGTACCGGACAGTGTCGGCCTCGTCGGCGGTGAACGCGTCGACGCCGCTGGAGGTGCCGCTGATCAGCACTCCGAGGGAGGCCGGGGTGAAGAGATCGCCGTTTGCGTCGCGCATGACGTCGACCGCCTGGGGCCGCCACGCCTCCGGCGGGATCAGACCCTTCGGGTCCATCACCTTCCGGAGGACCAGCTGCACCTCCTCGGTGCCGCGAAGCTGCGCCCACGCGGCTTGCCGGGAGGCAACCGGGACACCTCCGGAGAAGCAGAGGACGCCGAGGCGGTTTTTCACGTCCTTCGACTCGGAGAAGTGCTCGATCGGGCAACCGAAGAGCGAGCCGAGCTCGCCGCCTTGGCACTCGAGCAAAGCCCGCGGCGCGCACGTGTCCCAAAGGCACGTGCCGAGGTTGAACAGCGCCACGTCGGCTTCGCCGGTCAGCAGCTTGAGCACCTTGTTCCCGCACGCTCCGACCGGCAGCGTCTTCGGGACGCCGTGCTCCCGCAGCACGGCGAGCGCCGCGACCAGAGCCGGCGTCTTCGAGTCCGTCGTCGCGACGATCCACTCGCCCGCCGGCCGCAGGGGGAAGAGTGAGGAACTCTTTGGCTTTTTCCCGTGCCCACGCGCCTCGTGCGTGTCGGGTCCTCCGCGGGAATCGCCTTCTTTTCCTCCTTCTTTCCGCCCTTCTTCTCCCGCGGAGGGCGCCGATTCCGCCGCCTTTTCCGCGAGGCCGACGACTCCGGAGGCGCATCCGACGGCGCCGTAAACGGTGTGGCCCCGAGCTGAGGACGCGGGGGTGGCTGCGGCGTAGGGGGTCGCGTCGTGGAACGGAAGCCCCATGACCCCTGCGACCGGTTTGCCGCGCCACGAGATGCCCAGCAGGGTCTGGCAGGCCATGACGCGGCCTTCGACGAATTCGCGGGTGCCGTCCACAGGGTCGACGAAGACGCAGACGTCGGCGAGCGAGAGCTCGGTCAGGGGGAAAGGCACCTCACCCAGCCTAGCGCGTGCGTCGGCTTCCTTCGCGGGGGTGCTGCTGGTCGGCGGGGGTTTCCAGCCCTGCAGGTAGGCCTCGTCGCCCAGGTCCTCCTCGGCGACGATGGCGAGCCCCGGAAACCGGGCGCGGAGCCCCCGCACGACGACGTGCTGGGCGCGCTGATCGGCCTTGCTCAGCCAAGAACGCGGGTCATCGGCGTCCTTCAACTCCGCCACCAGGTCCGAGCCTTCTTCTCTCTCCCGCTGCACGGCGCGGATCACCGCGCCGGCGTCCTCAGCAAGGGTCACGCACACCGCCACAAGTTCTGCGAGCGGCACTTCTTCCATCTTGTCGATCTTGTCGGTAGACTCAACGTTCGCCATCCCGTTCGTATTCCGTCCCCTTCCCCACCTGCATTTTCTTCTGTAACTATACACGTGGCTGCATTTCCATTGGAAATTGACACAGGAGCAGCGCCAACAGTGCAGTCACCACCCCATTTTCACGATCGCAAAGGTAGTGCGTGAACTTCACCCAGAGCTCTTTGACGTAGCGGCACGCAGCAAAGGCGATGCTCTGAAACAACACGAAACGGACCCTTCTCGGTGGTTGGTCCTTCGCCTCATCCAGGATTGCTTCGAACTCCCGGCTAGGAGTGCCACGCCCACATGCTGCTCCCGCATTGAGCGACTGCCATTCCCACTCAATGCAAGAGTGAGGCCGACCGCACAAACGACCGCAAAACTAACCCCGCAATCCCAGATTGGGAGTCCGGGGGTGTGGCTGAACATAAGATTGGTCGGAACTGTGCGTGGTCCTTTTTAAGATGGATTGTGTCGCGCTCTCTCTCCCTTAGGGTTGCCGCCCGAGGGAACCGGCTGTGAGCCGAAACTCGACGCCGGTCTCTCCGGCCGGCACCAGGAGAGAACTTCGCGGCGGATCACAAAGAACCCGCCCTGCACGAGGCACGCGCCCAAGACCCGTGCACGGCTACCGTAGCACCCTCCATGTTTGCACCTTCCTCGGATGCTACGGTCGGGAAGGGGCTTCAGCGTAGTTGGGAAAACACGTTCCCCTTCCCCGCGTTCTGCGTGTGGGGTTACCACCGGGCAACTGCCGCGGCAGCCGCAGATATGTCCTTCGCCCTTGGCTCACTTTCGGGAGGTGTCTAACAGTGTGTTTCTGGTTGTTGCCCTGAAAGATTGGTCGGAACTGTGTGGCATGACGTGCCACGGGGCACGACGGTCTAACAGCAGGAGCTCGACCGGATTCCCCCACATTTCGCGCGGTTGCGGGGCACGTTCCCTCTCTTGAATGCCGCGCAAACCGGCGGCCTCGGGGCAATCCCCACGAGGGCAGGAGCTGACCACATTCAAAAGGAAAAAGGAGGGTGTGTGTGTGTGTGTGTGTGTGTGGCTTCCGAGCCCACTTGAGTTGCTTTTTTCAGTCCGGTGGGGGGTTGCTTTCGAAACAGAACGGATACAAATGGACGCACGGCTCAGAAAACGAGCTGGGGAAAGAAGAACAAGAGCTGGTCCACTAGGGTTGCTGAAGGTAGAACCCTGCGAGGCTAGCGGAGGGGCAGTAAGATCAAGACGCTGCGGCAGAAAGAAAAGGAAGTGCGCAAAAATATGCCTTCGCTCTTTCGCTATCCTTGCAAAAACTGTTGCGTTGACGCATCCACACTTTTTTTTTTTTTTTGAGCTGGCCGAGTTTGGGCCCTCTCTTCAGGTTGTTCTTCTTCTTTTTCACCTGGTATGTCTTGAGTTAGGGATCTCCATGTGAATCACATGTGGCGCTCAAGGGTTCACAACAAAAACCGTTCCCCCCATGAGTGGCTGGCAAGAAATAGCGTCACTACTGGACTTGGCGACACTTGGCTGTGCGGCCTTGGCGACTTGTCGGGTGGTAGGGCCTCCCCAGCATGTGGACCTACCTGGCGGGTGTAGCGTCCAACAAAAAACGACCCACTTCGTAGTTGTGCTTGTTTCTTCCCCGCTCCGTCGCAAAACACAAGGCACGGCTTACGCTCCACGTGTGGAACGTGCGGGTTTCCGCACGTTAATTATTTTCGGATTTGTTTCCCCCACGTGTCTTTTACCACATGTGGATTTGGATTTATTGCTTCCACGTGTGGACCCACACCCAGATTTACTCGTGTGGGCTACAGCACATTTCCTCCTTTGAGAGTTCACAACTGGCAGCCTCCGCAAGGATTTCCTACAGAGCGGTGCTTATACAAAAATACTCGAAAGGCTGCCTTATGCTTACTTCGAAGGAGGCTGAGGGGGGAGAAGCAAGACGACTACAAAGTGGGTCTTTTTTGTTGAACCCTTGCCAGGGGTTATTCTGATCCCCGAAATTCGGGAAAATCATGGTTAAAAAGTCTGTAGCGTGGCCGGAAAGATTTTTTTTTCCACGTTGAGCGAGCTTTTTTGAATGGCCTGTAAGCCCGATATGCGACCTTCGTGGGCGTGTTGCTGCTTCGCCACTTTGTCGTAGACCCCACTTGTGGGCCTTGCGGGTCCTCTAGCCTCCGTGTCACTGGTCTTGCAAGCACAAAAAGTTTTCACCAGAAACTCCTGTGGTTAAAAAATCTTTTTTAACCGGCCTGTTTTGGATACTTTTTTTTTTGGGCAAATTATCTTATAGCCACCCGGTATTTTCAATATTCCCTTATAGCCACGGAAAAAGAATTTTATTCCCTTATAGCCACGAACTGACGACAACCGCTCTTTTTTCCCCTTATAGCCACCACGAAATAATTTTATTCCCTTATAGCCACGAAAAAAGATTTTATTCCCTTATAGCCACGAAAAAAGAATTTTATTCCCTTATAGCCACGAAAAAAGAATTTTATTCCCTTATAGCCACGAAAAAAGAATTTTATTCCCTTATAGCCACGAAAAAAGAATTTTATTCCCTTATAGCCACGAAAAAAGAATTTTATTCCCTTATAGCCACGAAAAAAGAATTTTATTCCCTTATAGCCACGAAAAAAGAATTTTATTCCCTTATAGCCACGAAAAAAGAATTTTATTCCCTTATAGCCACGAAAAAAGATTTTTATTCCCTTATAGCCACGAAAAAACGGAAAAAGAATTTTATTCCCTTATAGCCACGAAAAAAGAATTTTATTCCCTTATAGCCACGAAAAAAGAATTTTATTCCCTTATAGCCACGAAAAAAGAATTTTATTCCCTTATAGCCACGAAAAAAGAATTTTATTCCCTTATAGCCACGAAAAAAGAATTTTATTCCCTTATAGCCACGAAAAAAGATTTTTATTCCCTTATAGCCACGAAAAAGAATTTTATTCCCTTACAGCCACGAAAAAAGATTTTGATCCCGGAGAGGAGCCACCTTCTCCTGTTGGTTTTCATACATATGGGTGCACAACAAGTTCGCGACTCAAATTTCCGTGTTTGTAACAAAATCCAGCTCCAGGTTTAGACAAGAAGTGAGAATATAGTAAAAATGTCATGTGCAGACTGCTTACGAGTCATAAAGGATTTACCCTTTGAATCCGACAACATCAGGGCAAAGATCCTGGGATTTGCCCTGATCCGCGACGTCCACTCAGCGGTAGAGGCACTTTCCGATTCACCAGCCGTACTTTTGTCCGCTCTTATACGTGCAGCGCAATCTTCGGAAGAAGTACCGCCACCAGACTCGCCCGCTATGCCAGCCTCCGAGTCAGAAGCTGCTCCACTAGTTTCGTCAGATGTCGATGACGGTGACGTTGACGCTGCCTCACTAGTTTCGTCAGATAACGGTGATGATGACGCACTCCTGTCAGTTGGGGCTGTCTTCGAAGACATGGAGGCGTTTTGCGACGCAGTGCTGAGAACAACGTTTTCAGCTTCTCGGACGTGCGTTCGAAAGCGCAGCGACGCACATAGGACACTTTTTAAGTGCTCCGCAAAGGCCGATAACGGGAGCGCATGTGGGTTTTCGTGCAACGCGCATGTGCGGGGAGCAGAGGTGCGAGTCTAAATCCCTCTTACCAAAAAGACACAAGGTTTTGACCCTGCATGATAACCCTGTGTCGTCGATACGTTATGGGGCTTACTGCCTGATTTCCTCTCCTAAAATCCCGGAATTTCAAGCGAACTTTAACTCTAAAATCGATCCTTTGCAGTTTATCCAAGTTTCTCTTTCAACCTGTCAAGAGCCCTCACCATTTCTCTGTATGCAATATTCGGTCTCCTCTTTCTTTTTAGCCAAGAGCCAATCGAGCAAACCGCCTGGGACCGTGTATCTGCTCCATGAAGACGAAACCCATTTTTCCCTCATCCAAGGCTCACCTTCTGTAGCCCTCTTGAAGAGGATACCCCTGTCGTCGATACGTCGTAAGGCTTGCTGCCTGATTTCCTATCATAAAATTGATCCTTTGCATTTTATCCAAGTTTCTCTTCCAACCTTTCACGAGTCCTCACCATTTCTCTGCATGAAAATGTTTGGCCTCCTCTTTCTTTTTGCTGCGACTCTTCTACGAACCAATCAACACGGCAAACACGCAATGAGGTGAACTGGCCGCGAGTTCTCTCATCAACCTGATCAAGCTACGACTTCAATTTGCAGACTGGATGTGCTTGCCGCGACTCTACGAACCAATAAACACGGCAAACACGCAATGAGGTGGACTGAGCGATATCTCTCAACAGCCCGATTATGCTACAACTTCAACATACAGACTGGAGGGAGGGAGAGGGAGGGGATGCAAAATACAGATCAGACTGAAATAGAAGGAACACACTTATCCGGTTCTTGACCTACTATGCCGTGTTATAAAAACTGTCGAGGGGCCCCTCCACAGGTTCTCGCATGTCTCGCATGATTCGTTCGCCTCCGTAACACTATCCGGTAGTAGGCTTTGCAATTTTGCTCTTGCTAGATCATGGCTGAATGGTGGGTGGCGGAGTACCGCGTGGTTGACTGGTCTGGTTCGGTGGTCCAGGCTGGTCAGGGAATACAATTCTGTTTTCGTGGCTATAAGGGAATAAAAATCTTTTTTCGTGGCTATAAGGGAATAAAATTCTTTTTTCGTGGCTATAAGGGAATAAAATTCTTTTTTCGTGGCTATAAGGGAATAAAATTCTTTTTTCGTGGCTATAAGGGAATAAAATTCTTTTTCCGTGGCTATAAGGGAATTAAAAAACATGTGGTGGCTGTAAGGGAATAAAAAACATTGACGTGGCTATAAGGGAACAAAATTCTTTTTTCGTGGCTACAAGCAGGGCTCTCGCGGGGGGGTGATTTAGCCCTAAAATCACCCCAAAAAAAAAACCCAAAAAAAATGGGGGGGTGATTTTTTAAAAAATCACCCCCCCCCCCGAAAAAAAAAATGGTCCGGGGTAGGGCTGGGGGGTGTACTACACCGTGTAGCGTACACGTGTTGATCCAGGGCTGGGGGGTGTGGCTGTACAGCTTAAGCGACAAGAGCCTATCAGCAATCCTCATGATGTGCACTTGTGGGCAGGAGACATTGACCGCAGACCAGTCCACACGCGTCCTTCAGAAGTTCAAGTCGTTGCAAAACCGCCAGGTGGACTTCTGCGACTTGGCTGCATTCAAGGGGGCATTGTGTGATACAAACTAGGGGGGCTTTCAAGGTGTCCTTTCAAGCGCACCACGCCCCAATGGCCTTCTCTTTCCGGTATTCTTCTTTTTTTGCTTCTTCATACGGGTCTCTGCAGCGTTGGTAGAGATTGTGGGGGACCCGAAATCACCCCCTTTTTGGGCCTCTAGGGGTGGAGCGCGAGAGCCCTGGCTATAAGGGAATAAAAAAAAAGGGCTTTTTATCTAATAGCCACCTGCTAACTTTTTATTTAGCTTATAGCCACCTAAAGTAAAACTTTTTAATTAGCTTAGGGTAGGCGGTTTTTTTTTTTTGGCCCATGTCCGCGCGCGCGTAAATTTTTGGGAACCCCCGGAAAAAAAAAAACTTTTGCCAAAAAAAAACTTTTGGGATCTGTGCATTGGAACCGGTCGTGAGAGCGACTGCAGGCGTAGTCACGAGCGTGTCCGGCTCGCGAAAAGTCGAAAACCTGTTCATCACACCGATACTTCACGGCGATGCAAATCGCGTAGACTTTGTTTACCTCAGTGTGTATTGACTTTGAAGCTGACTATGCCCGGTGCTGGGTTGGTGCGCTGGGCAAGCAATATCGTGCTACTTTGACGTTGGTGTCAATCTAAACAGCAAGATTTGCGTAGCTCCTGCTGGACGCAGTCGAAGCACGCGGGATACAAGCACAGCCTCAGCCTCGAAAGTGTGCGCGGTTTTACCGGCAAGGCATGTCGGGAGGTTTTGCCACTGTGGTGCGATTATCACACAGAACCAGTCCGGGGCAGTGCACGCGTCTATGCCTTCCGACGCCTCAAGCAGCTACTAGTATCTGAGACTCGACTGAGGAGGCATGAAAAGGACGCGGGGCAAGCGATGCGTTCACGGTGCTTGCGACTTAGTGCACTTGACCGGCGGCAATGCCTTGTGCCGCGGTATATTTGCGAAGAAAACGGCACTCGTCGCCTGACAGTCTAGACCGCACATCCCTGAGCATAACTGCCTTCGTTGCACACGGCGTCTAACCAATTGCCGTGTGCTAGAAGCACCTGCCCTCCGTGCGGATGTCGAGACATCAATGGTCTCTTTCGATGTGGGTGAGGTACATCTTGTGAGTCCGGCGCCGTTTGCTACGCATCAGAAGGTGGCCACTGGCTAAAGCTTGCTGACAGGAGGGTCGGCAGAGTACCGACAAACTCCGTTTACACCAAGCAGGGCATCTTTGTGTACTCGGGTAATATTGACAAAGCCACTACACCCGAAGTGACGGTGTCGACGTCCGCCTTTGGGGGTTTCAACAGCAGACCGCCGCAGAAGCCGCGAGAGCAACCATCCTTGCACAAGGTGGAGGAAAGCAGAAGTTGAAGTTCACCATACTATCTGCGGGTAGCTGGCGCTTATTCTCGCCGATGGAAATGCCACCGACCAGCCGTCAGTAGGCTCTCGCACGGTGGTTCGGTAGGACCGTGACATCGCAATGGGGCATGTCAGAAGAGAGATAAGAGATTGACGGACACCCGCGCAATCGACAGTCCTCTGGGTCACTGCTTTATTGTTCGCAGCGTACCCAGCGAACCGCGATCTCGAGTTCAAACCCGAGTGTTTTTTCTCCTGTGGCATCGTCTATCATCTGCAGCCTCCGACTATGGAAGGTTTTGTCGAAACGCACCCCGCGCGGCGTTCAGGACTGTTGAACTCTAGACTGCCACCGCAACCCCTCGGACACGTCAAGTTCATCTTCACACTCACCTTTGAGCTCATCGTCCAGAAATTCTACCAACAACGGGCACAAAAGTGCCAACAGCGGACTGGCCAGTAGTATAGCCGGCACATATGGTGTGACATCCAGTAGCAGAAAGTCTTGTGGCAAAAGGTTTTTTTTTTCTGAAAAGTTTTTTTTTGCGCGCGCGCGCGTAAATTTCTGTGGGCCGACGGACATGGGCCAAAAAAAAAAAAAACCGCCTACCCTTATAGCACTTTCAAATCTTTTTATTTAGCTTATAGCCACAAAAAACTTTTTATTTAGCTTATAGCCAGGAGGTCCTGAAACTTTTTTTTTAGCTTATAGCCACCTGGTGAAAACTTGGTCGAACTTTTTGGTCAAAATTTTTTGGTCAAAAAATTGGCCAAAAAATTTGGTCAAAAAAAATCGGTCAAAAATTTTGGGTCAAAAAAAATCGTCAAAAAATCGGTCAAAATTTTGGCCAAAAATGTTGGTCAAAAAAAATCGGTCAAAAAATTTTGGTCAAGATTTTGGGTCAAATTTTTTTGGTCAAAAGATTTTGGCCAAAAAATTTGTTCAAGAAAAACCCCGGAGTTTCAAGCGAACTTTCACTCTAAAAATCGGTCAAAAATTTTGGTCAAAAAAGTTGGTCAATTGTTAGCCAATCTGAGAAAAATCACACACGGAATTCGAACCCAGAAAACCCTTTGCCGTGCTGTGCCAGCTACTGGAGTGGCCACACCTATTTGCACACGTTCATCTTCGCTGCAGGTAGGGGTTTTCGGGCCCACCCGGAGCGAGTCCAACCTTCTCCACGTCTTATCATCTCATCACTCGAAACACCACCACGTCGTATCATCTTATCATTGCTTGAATTTTTGGAGTCTGATACTCGAAACAGTCTAGATAGGTCACCCACGTGTGTTTACGCCCGAAGGCTACATAAGAACCGACTTGAAAAATCGTCCACAAAGAGCTTGCCGCCGTTTGCGTTAAAGAGAGTGTCATCGAAAAGTACTCTGGTCTGAACTCTGCGAGCTATGTATCATGTTTCCCGGTTTCTCTTTCAGCACCCGTATGCTCGCAACATTTATGCCCGGTACTTCCAGTCTTTTAGCGTGTTGCACCCCTTGCTCCCACTACGGCCGTCCAGATGCCGCCGGGTTGCAGGAATCTGATAGTCCCTGTCACGAACACCGCCACGAACTCGCTGACGAAGAAGGTTGTTGGAGGTCAAGAGAGTTAACAACGCAATGGTTGCCAAAGTGTTGCGCCGCAAGTCGGCAGTCGCAAATCGGCAGAAAGGGGGTCCAAGTAAACGAGACCTAAGCAAAGTTGAAATGGGATGAGATTAGACGCTACCCCAGAATCACCTTGACTCCCCCAAACGTATCCCACACATTGAAGCTTAAAACTTGCAACTTGAAATTGGAAACTTGAGTTCGAATCCAAATCGCACAGTTGTCACAGTCAATGGCTGGGTAAATGGTTCGAATCCGCCATGGGTGTGTTCTCAGGGATTGGAGTCTAATTGTCGACCAAAGAAATTGACCCAAAATTCGGCCAAAATTTTGACCCAAAAAAATCGACCAAAAAAACGACCGAAAATTTTGACCAAAATTTCGGCCAAAATTTTGACCAAAACAAATCGACCAAAAATCGACCAAAAAATCGACCAAAAGTTTGACCAAAAATTCGACCAAAATTTCGGCCAAAATTTTGCCAACTCAGAAAAATGACCAAAATTTTGCAAAATGTGGCTCGAAGCTAATAAAAAAGTTTTTTGTGGCTATAAGCTAAATAAAAAGTTTTTTGTGGCTATAAGCTAAATAAAAAGTTTCAGGCCCTCCTGGCTATAAGCTAAATAAAAAGTTTTTTGTGGCTATAAGCTAAATAAAAAGTTTCTTGGTGGCTATAAGCTAATTATCCCAAAAAAAAATCGTGGTGGCTATAAGGGAATAAACCCTTTTTTTTTTTTTTTTTGGTGAAGAAATTATTTTTTAACCCCATGCAGGATAATCCCTGACCCTTGCCGCCACTAAACCCAGATTTACCTGCGTTTCGTGTTGGCTACAACCATTGTCCTCCTGCGAGAATGGAACATTGTTGCGATCGTGGGGAGTCATCGGCATGCTGATGAGTACCTTGCTATCGAGTGGGCAACACATTGCCCACCTTCGAGATTTCGCAACTGGCAGCCTCCCCAAGTATTTCCTGAAAAGCAGGTGCTTGTACCCAAAAAATATGCCTTCGCTCTTTCGCTATCCTTTCAAAAACGGTACCAAGAAGACAGACAGTCACCTACTGCGGCACCATACTGAGGAGGGCCTACCGTAAGTAAGGTATGTGGACAATGGCCGAAACCACCAATGACCAACGACCAAGGTACCCACCGATCCTCTTACCTCGTGTAACCACTCTTACGACACTCAGAGCACAAAGCCCTTAACGACGAAGGTCACCCGGAGACTTTAAAACCCCGGAGTTTCAAACGAACTTTCACTCTAAAAACTGTTGCGTTGACGCATCCATGACCTTTGAGAAATTCTGATGGATAAAACAGACAGGCGCTTCGTCTTGCTTCGCGCGTTTCTTTTTCCCGGTTGATATGCCCTCTCACTGGGGTTTTTTTTTTTGCCGCTGCTTCGCATTCCCAAATCGGAACGCGTAGCTTCTACAATGCGTGTTGTGAGGTATCCGGCGCGATTGTTGGTACAAAATAAACTGAAAGCCGACCAACCCACACGCGCAGGCTGTGGGGAGAAAACACTCGACGTAACTGCCTTGACTCCGAATGGAAGGAAGAAAGTATAGGGTAGAGGGCATATACACAATCTGACTTCTTCTTCACTTACACCACCGTGTGCTGTTTACTTGGACCTTTTCCCCGGTTATGTTTGTGTGTCTTGTCATGTGGGGATAGACCTGCATGACTTCACGTCCGTTCAACACGTGGTTCGGTAGTTACAGCACTTGAGATCCATTTGGTTCTTTGTCTGGCAGCTTCGTCGAGTATTCCCTTCCAAGCTGGCGCAGCAGTGTAAAAAAAAAAAAAAAAGTTGGGTGTGCCAAGTTGGGGTGATGGATGTTGTGCAGCTCCCGGTGACACAGCGTGCTGTTGCCACCTATTTCTCGAACGTTGCACGTTTCTGGCATCCTGTCGTGATGGGCCCGAGGCCACTGGACTAATAATACGCATGCTTTTCCTTCTTTTTCTTCCACTCGGCAGGGCACCCACACGGGGCTAATTCCCATTATAGTACATTTTCTTAACTTTGTGCCCATTATAGAACTATTCTTAACTTTTTGCCCATTATAGAACTGTTCTTAACTTTGTGCCCATTATAGAACTATTTTTAACTTTTTGCCCATTCTCGATAACCTTGTGCCCATTATAGAACATTCGCTAACTTTTTGCCCATTATAGAACATTCGCTAAAAATCGTCACTTCGGGGACTCGATACCACAACCTTCAGGACGGGTTTTGGTCTAAATCTGGTCCAAAACTTGAACAGTACGGTTTCCTGAGTTTGTGCCTACTTTTCCAACTTTGGACCCGGAAGTTTGCCAAGACTCGTGGCAAGAGTAAGTTCAAGTTTGTGTTAGCACGCAGGCGGTACTCTGCATCGCCGGCGTGGTAGAAGAGACCTGCACACGGGTTTATTACTCTTCGCGTTGATGTTTGCTTTCACGTCTCGATCGTCGCGACCAGCATTGTTCCCAAACTTGGGTCCAATGGTTGGATTTAGTCCAAATCTTGGCCGCGACTTTGGGTCCAACTTGGACTCCAAGTTTTGGGTCCGAGAAAAGCTGGGTGAAAGTCGGCTGAAGGAGTTGCCAAGTCTTCGAATCAGCTGTTTTTCGCAGGAAGATGCTTGCAACCAACGCGGAGGAGTCGGTTCTGCAACTGGGCATCAACGCTGTTGACAACGGCAGCAGGAAGTGACGAGCCTATGAAATCCATTCAAGAATGGGGTGAAATACCAAAACAGTACGGTTTCCTGAGGTTGTGCCCAAAACTTGGGTTCCAGACTTGGGTCCCAAACTTGGGTCCCAAACTTGGGTCCCAAACTTGGGTCCCAAACTTGGGTCCCAAACTTGGGTCCCAAACTTGGGTCCCAAACTTGGGTCCCAAACTTGGGTTCCAAACTTGGGTTCCAAACTTGGGTTCCAAACTTGGGTTCCAAACTTGGGTCCCAAACTTGGGTCCCAAACTTGGGTCCCAAACTTGGGTCCCAAACTTGGGTCCCAAACTTGGGTCCCAAACTTGGGTCCCAAACTTGGGTCCCAAACTTGGGTCCCAAACTTGGGTCCCAAACTTGGGTCCCAAACTTGGGTCCCAAACTTGGGTCCCAAACTTGGGTCCCAAACTTGGGTCCCAAACTTGGGTCCCAAACTTGGGTCCCAAACTTGGGTCCCAAACTTGGGTCCCAAACTTGGGTCCCAAACTTGGGTCCCAAACTTGGGTCCCAAACTTGGGTCCCAAACTTGGGTCCCCCAAACTTGGGTTGGTCATCAATAGACGACAACCAGTTCAACTTCAAGCGTCAGCTGCCAGAGGCCCAGACTAACACTACCAGACTGCACGCAGCCTGACAGCAGTCTGACTCTGAGCAGACCGCCCGGTCTGTTCGAGGCTTTTCCGTGGCATGATGACATAATCCAGGTCCAGGACCAGTCTGGTTACCAGGTTACTGGCCTACCAGTAATTAGGCCCAGACTTCAGACCGGACCGAAACTTGAGCCCAAAACCTGACCCAAAACTTGGACCCGAGTTGGGAACCAAAATTTAGACCCAAGATTTTGGCAGCCTGGAGGTTGGGGTATCGAGTCCCAGAAGTGACGATTTAGCAATTGTTCTATAATGGGCAAAAAGTTAGCGGAATGTTCTATAATGGGCACAAAGTTAGCGGAATGTTCTATAATGGGCACACAGTTATCGAGAATGGGCAAAAAGTTAAAAACAGTTCTATAATGGGCACAAAGTTAGCGACTGTTCTATAATGGGCAAAAAGTTAAAAACAGTTCTATAATGGGAATTAGCCCCACCCACACGCTTTCACGCGCCCAGCGTCTGATACCCTTTGGCGAAACCATCTGGAGCCACGTGTTCTTTCCTTTTCTTGACCACCAAAAAAGACGATTCGGCGCCACAAAATCCCCCATTTTCCTTTGGTCGGTGACCTCGATGGTCATCGAAGGCTCCAGGAAGCCGATGGGTAGCTGCCTGTTGATCAACACGTGGAATCAGCGGGTCCAGGGCACTCAACAGACGAGAATCATTTTCCTTTTTAGCCACATGCAGTGTGAGGAAACTGAACCGCCCAAGTAGGACCTTCTGATCATGATCATTCGCCAAATTTGCCACCTGAAACCTTGTCCAGGATTTGGGCTCAGGGTAGTGCGGTCAACGAAAATCCGAGATCATGGACGTATGATAGGTGTGCCTGAAGCCTCCGGACGCTTCTGTGAAGAAACATCAGACGAGCTGACAGAACGTCACACACCGCACCCTAGAAGCCCCGCCGACGGTAAAATGTTGCGAAAAAAGTGGGGAGAGGACGAAGGTCAAGGCCGCATCAAGTTTTACGAAGGGGATCCCACTTGAATGGGGAGGAAGAAGAGGAGGGAGTGTTGGAACGTGCCGCCGCGACCGTGAGCCGGCCCTATATCTGCACCGAATTACCTGCTGCTGTGTGTCCTAGGGGCTAATGCAGGCCATCGCTACAGATGTTCTGCATTCTAACCTCAACTGCTGCTGTCTATCACAGCATTCTGACCTCAAAGACGGTTGTGTGTTGTTGTGAGAACCACCACAGGGAAGGCAACGGCCGCGGTGGAGATGGCTCTGCTGCAGCAGAATGACGCAATGCGCCACGTGCGCGACGACAGAATGTTGCGGCAACCGTCTCGGCGGGCTCCAATTCCACCGTAATTCACCACCCCAGTGCCACTACAAACACCAACATGGCGGCTGAGGACGGGAAGGAAGAGGTTGCGTAAGCAACAACGGAGGACGGGAAATCCGAGCGCCCGTCCCATTCTTGCGAGCAGGCGTGCGCAAAACCCTGCAGGGAACCCCTCACACGCGCAGGCCCGCGCAAATACAGGTGTCAAGAGATGAGATGAACTGTACACGCGCCGACTTGAGTTCCATCGTCTCTGGCAATGCGCGGCAAAATGGTTGCACAAAACGCTTCTGCCTGTGCTTGTCTACCGAACATCTTCACCTGCTGCCTGTGCTTGCCTATAGGTGAAGCTATCACCACCCGTTATGTTTGGATCTCAAACTCGTTTAATGCGTCAGTGCAGCGAGACGACGACGGCGAGGGCAAGCAGGAAAGGAGAGGCCCCAGTCACAGCCGCCGCTCCGGGCTCCGGGATGATGACTTCGGCCGTGTCGAAATTGCTCACGAAGAGGGTCCAGGTCACGAAGGGGGTCCGCAGGTGCGAGGTACGAGGCGTGGACTGGGTACATGGCGCGGTTGCTGCCGACCGCAGACCAGGACATCTTGATTGCGGTGTGGCCGGCGGGGATGCCGAGTACCGGGCAGATGCCGGCGATGCAGATTATCGTCACAGATTCTTTGCATTCTAATCCGAAATAGCCTCAACTATCAGAGGCTACCGGAGGATATCAGCAGAGGGCACCGGCTCACACCGGTATGCAAGGGCATGGCGGGCACTACAACAAGAGCGAGACGACGACGGCGAGGGCGAGCAGGAACGGAGAGGCCCCAGCCACAGACGCCGCACCGGGCTCCTGGACAATGACTTCGGCCGTGTCGAAAGTGCCCATGAAGAGGGTCCAGGTCACGAAGGGGGTCCGCTTTGCGAGGTACGAGTTTTGAACTGGGTACATGGCGCGGTTGCTGCCGACCGCAGACCAGGACATCTTGATTGCGGTGTGGCCGGCGGGGATGCCGAGCTCCGGGCAGATGCCCGCGGCGGGGTCGACGCACGGGTGGCACCGCCCCGAAGGGTCGCAGTCGGTCGCGAGGCGCGCGCAGTGCAGCGCCGCCGTGTCGTTGCCGTCCACGCAGAGGCTGCGGTGGTGCGTGTGCGCCCGCCACGACAGGTGGTGGCGCCCGCGCGCTTCGGCGGTCGCCGCAGTGCCCAGCTCGAGGCGATGGCCCAGCTTCGGGTCGTATTCAGTGCCCCACTTCGACGGGACCGGCCTGCCGACGCTCGACACCGTCGTGGAAGGCAGCACGATGTGCATTTCAAGCCCGAGGGAAGTATTCGCGGCCCTGTGCGTGTGCGTTTTAGAGTTAAAGTTCGCTTGAGAATATCCGGAATTTTAGAGTCTCCGGGTGACCTTCGTCGATTGGGTTCTTTTAAAGCTAATAAGTACTACGGAGGGTTGGGGTTGGGGGGCATGCATGGCTTCGCATGGTTTCGTGTCGGTTGGGCCCCACTAGCTGTGGAGTATGTGGCCTAATATGACTCAACACCAGGAGTTTTACTGTTACTAGGTCACTCAAGGATTGACAGACTGAGAGCACTTTCCCGATGAATAGCGGTCACTCAAGGATTGACAGATTGAGAGCACTTTCCCGATGAAAAGCGGTCACTCAAGGATTGACAGATTGAGAGCACTTTCCCGATGAATAGCGGTCACTCAAGGATTGACAGATTGAGAGCACTTTCCCGATGAATAGCGGTCACTCAAGGATTGACAGATTGAGAGCACTTTCCCGATGAATAGCGGTCACTCAAGGATTGACAGATTGAGAGCACTTTCCCGATGAATAGCGGTCACTCAAGGATTGACAGATTGAGAGCACTTTCCCGATGAATAGCGGTCACTCAAGGATTGACAGATTGAGAGCACTTTCCCGATGAATAGCGGTCACTCAAGGATTGACAGATTGAGAGCACTTTCCCGATGAATAGCGGTCACTCAAGGATTGACAGATTGAGAGCACTTTCCCGATGAATAGCGGTCACTCAAGGATTGACAGATTGAGAGCACTTTCCCGATGAATAGCGGTCACTCAAGGATTGACAGATTGAGAGCACTTTCCCGATGAATAGCGGTCACTCAAGGATTGACAGAATGAGAGCACTTTCCCGATGAATAGCGGTCACTCAAGGATTGACAGATTGAGAGCACTTTCCCGATGAATAGCGGTCACTCAAGGATTGACAGAATGAGAGCACTTTCCCGATGAATAGCGGTCACTCAAGGATTGACAGATTGAGAGCACTTTCCCGATGAATAGCGGTCACTCAAGGATTGACAGAATGAGAGCACTTTCCCGATGAATAGCGGTCACTCAAGGATTGACAGATTGAGAGCACTTTCCCGATGAATAGCGGTCACTCAAGGATTGACAGAATGAGAGCACTTTCCCGATGAATAGCGTGGTGGTGCGTGTGCGCCCGCCACGACAGGTGGTGGCGCCCGCGCGCTTCGGCGGTCGCCGCAGTGCCCAGCTCGAGGCGATGGCCGAGCTTCGGGTCGTATTCAGTACCCCACTTCGACGGGACCGGCCTGCCGACGCTCGACATCGTCGTGGAAGGCACGAGGGAAGTATTCGCGGCCCTGTGCGTGTACGTTTTAGAGTTAAAGTTCGCTTGAGAACCCGGGATTCTTCGCCGAATGGGTTCCTATAAAGCTAATACGTACTATATATAAGCGGTTGGGGGACTGCGAAGGGGGGCATGCATGGCTTGTGTCGGGTGGGCTCCACTGGTTGTGGAGTGCGGCTTAATTTGACTCAACCCGGGGAGTTTTACTGGTACTAGGTCAGGACAATTTCAAGGATTGCCAGATGGAGAGGTCTTTCTCGGCGAAGTGCGCGCCGCTCCTCTGGTTGGTGGAGTGATGAGTCAGGGGTGAAGGCCTGAGAGGGGCATTTTTAGCGGGCGAAGGGTCACCTCGCGACGAAATCTCAAAGCTTGTCTCTCACCCTGGGTCAATTCCGTTGACGGGGCTGTTTTCCCAGCAGATTCACTCCCCGGCCCCGGAGAGCCTCGGCCAGGCGCCGCCCTGCACCCCACACATGGTTGGGAATGATATTCTTTTGTGTGAGCACCTGCTTTGTAGGAAATGCTTGAGGAGACTGCCAGTTGCGATAGATCAAAGGAGGTAAATGTGCTGTAGCCCACACGAAACCCAGGTAAATCTAGGTTTCGCGGCGGGCGTAAGCGTTTCAACAAACTGGCGGACCTTTATTCCTGATTGCAGAGGTGGTGCTGCTGCATGATCGACTCACTGAGACGAGACGCGTCCTGGGGCGCTGTGCCAGCTTTCCCCGCGAAATGGCAGATTTCAGCGAGGTGAACGGAGTTGCCTGCTTTTGCTTCTGGCCACTGTCAAACCGCCCGAGCTCTAGTCTCACCAGTCCAGTCCTCCCCACAACCCCGATAATTCTACTACGGCCTTGTCCAGGTGGGTAGCGTCATCTCCCCGATGTGAGCTGATTGGCGGATGCGGGCAACTGCACCTTTGTACCACCGACACCCTCTGGGTGCTTCCAGGTTACGCGCAATCGGGGGTTTGAAACATGATGATTAATATCGAAAGCCCGCACCCACGCGGCGTTGACTGTGGCTGGTCTTTTGTACGGGCTGCCTTGATGCTACTTTGATCAAAAAACACACTAAGCTGAAACTACTACGGCACCTTGCACTTGATCACGGTTAGTCAAAAGGTAGTCCACACAGGGGAGCACTGACATTACCAGCATGGGGTAAACCCGAAGGCAAACACAAATTGATTTGCCCAAACAACCCAAGTATCTTGTACGTTTGAGATGCCTTAAGGTAAACGTAAGGAAAAAAAAACTTTCAATAAATCGGGGAGATGCTCGAGGGAGTCGACAAGGGCGAGAGCTGCTTCGGAAGTGACAGATTACTACCACAGGGATAACTGGCTTGTAGCTCAGCCAAGCGTTCATGGCGACGTTGCTTTTTGATCCTTCGATGTCGGCTCTTCCTAACCTAGACAAGCAGAATTGTCTAAGGGTTGGATTGTTCACCCACTAACAGGAAACGTGAGCTGGGTTTAGACCGTCGTGAGACAGGTTGGTTTTACCCTACTGATGGAGAGAGAGCCCATCGGGCCAGCGCATTCCGACAGCAATACGGGGTAGTACGAGAGGAACTCCCGCTTCTAGTCCCTGGTATCTACGATTTTTGGAAATCGTCAGTCGCTCTCATTAAAAATCCATTGACCAAACACCATCCAATTTTATCAAACCTTGCGATTCAACTCCAGAAGATATACCTCTCGTTCAGACCTTACGTTCAGCATGCTGAACGTACTGATTTCAGCACGTTAATTTTCTTAGTTTCTTTTTGTACACATGCTGAATCAGTACGTGTGCACGTGCTGAAATCAGTACGTTATCAGCACGTATTTTTTCTGCAGATTCATCTGGGGAATCAACCGCAGTACCGGGGATTCCGGTCGGCAGATCCTGCTGTTGCTTACAACCGCGGCATTGGAGGGTTGAGGCCGGAGAGGAGGCAGAGGCAAAGACATGCAACACTGGCAGGTGAGCCCCCTATGCTCTATTTCTTTGTCTGACCCTACGTACTGATTTTCAGTAGATATTTAGCTCCAAGACAAAGAGCTGCGTAAGCCCTGCTCTCGTTTTCCTCCGGCTTACTCAATTTTCGGCTTCTTTCCGAACACTTCCCCAGGGCACTTGAAAGAACTGCCTCGTTCCACGGCCGAAAAGACACAACGTGCCGCAACGCCACGCGTGAAATAGGAGGGAGTGCGCACGCCAGCAAGAAGGAAAATACGCAACTTTCACACGTTGCACACGACGGCAACAAGCGACGGAAGATGGGCCCCGGTTGAAAAAGGCATACGAGTTGAACGGGAAAGAGTCGATTTCCACGTCAATCTTCAGAGCCGATGGTCGGAGGAAGACGTGGTCCCGCAGGGCATCCTGTGCGTTGTGGGTTGATCGCGCGACTTCTCACGGAATTGTCGAGTAGCAGCAACTTCTTCAATACCGACCGTGTGTCTGGGGCTAGCTTTTGGAGACGTCAGTACAAATGCTCATCACGGCGAGGGATTTGATGCACCACGAAAGTCGATAAGAGGTTTGGGTTAGAATGCAAGGAACTTGTAGCGATAATCTGCATCGCCGGCGGCGCGGTTACCTCTTCTCACGTGTGTGTCATGCTTTTCGCCTCTTTAGCTCGTCTTGATCGTCGCGCTCAGGCGCGCGTTTGGTGCCTTGCTTCTCCTTCGACTGCTCGTCCAGTCGATAATAGAATTCCACACAGCCTTCAGGGTGTGGTTGGTAAGAAGAAATACTCGAGGGGCTGCCTTGTGCTTACTTCGAAGGAGGCTAGAGGGGGAGAAAAATACTCGACGTAGCTGCTTCGACTCCGAATGGAAGGGGGGAAATATAGAGGTAAGGGGCAAATACAATACAAACACAATCTGATTTGTTCTTCGCTTACACCACCGTGTGTTGTTTTCTCACTCAGGATTTTTTGACCTGTTGTGTTTGTGTGATTTGTCGTGTAGGGGTTGACCCGCATGACCTCACGTCCGTTCAACACGTGGTTCGGTAGTTACAGCACTTGGGATCCCTTCTGTTCTTTGTCGGGCAGCATCGTCGAGCATTTCCTTTCAAGCTGGCGCTTATGTAAAACAATACAACTACAAAGTGGGTTTTCTGTAGTTGTACGCATACGCCCGCCACTAAACCCAGATTTACCTGTGTTTCGTGTGGGCTACAGCACATTTACCTCCTTTGATCTTTTGCAGCTAGCAGCCTCCTCAAGTATTTCCTACAAAGCAGGTGCTTATACAAAGAAAGTGAAGGTTTCCCACTCTCCCTAACCCCCCGGTGGCCTCGCTCCCAGGCTCGTTTCCCCGGGTTAAGGCAGTCGCTCATCACTCCCTTGCCCTAGTGATACCAGTAACACAACCGAAACTCGTGGAAATGGCCACCCGAAAAGCGGGTGTGCTACACCAAACGCGTGGAAATGATCTGCAGTCGTAGTCGTGTGCGCTTCGTTCGAAGGTGCGCGTGGCACCGCACTCCTGGAGGCGCTTCAAAGAGATGAATTCCTACAAGGACGTGTTCTCACTTCTCCCTTTCTCCAAGGCAGTTCTCGACGTAGACGACACGAAAAGCAGAAACCACCCCCTCGCGCGCGTTAGACGTGGAGTTTCGATATCGAGATCCAGTTTCCTCTTGCAGTGCCATTCGCTTGCACTGTGAACAAGTCCCAGGGCCAGAACCTGGAAAAGGTACCCAGGGCCAGTGTTTTTCCCATGGCCAGTTCTACGTTGGGGCGAGTCGTTGCAAAAGCCTCTGGCTTCAAGGTCTCAGGTCTCGCTTGCTGCTTTAGGTGCTTTCCGCAATCACTCATACTCTCATTTTTTTTTACATAAGCGCCAGCTTGAAAGGAAATGCTCGACGATGCTGCCCGACAAAGAACAGAAGGGATCCCAAGTGCTGTAACTACCGAACCACGTGTTGAACGGACGTGAGGTCATGCGGCTCTACCCCTACACGACAAATCACACAAACACAACAGGTCAAAAAATCCTGAGTGAGAAAACAACACACGGTGGTGTAAGCGAAGAACAAATCAGATTGTGTTTGTATTGTATTTGCCCCTTACCTCTATATTTCCCCCCTTCCATTCGGAGTCGAAGCAGCTACGTCGAGTATTTTTGTGTTCGCGACGATCCCGTGGGACGTACAGATTGGTGTCTTTCGACCTTTTGTTTGTTTGTGAGGTTCAGCTTGGTGCGTGTGGTCGGTGGGCGGGGGTTGGATAGGAAGCTCTACTGTATCGGGCTAGACTTTAATTCATTTTTTTTTGTTTGACGAAACGAAAGAATCGGAACGAAACCCAGCATCGACGGAGTCCAGAAGTGCCGGACGACGGTGCCGGAGCGCCGTGTCTTCTTTCACCTAAGTAAAACGCGGACAACAGACCGGTACGGGCTACAAGGCAACCCCTGCTCAACTTCATCCCCATACAAACAACCCTTCCGCGCACGCCAACCGGCGAGCCCAAAGACGCGCCTCCCAGAAGGAGGCGGAAGCGACCCCTGCAGGAGTCCTCGAAGCTCGCATCCCCGACAGGGAAGCCACGAAGATCGAAGCGATCGCGGCAGGCCGTGAACAACTCTACGCTCGATCACGAAATGGAATGCCTGACTTCTTCCCCATCGTCGACCCGGAAACAGCCAAACCGGCCCGGAAAGTCCGCACCGCGAAAGCGAGCGGGAATTGAACTTGACTTGGAAATGGCTAGTTTGACCACATCCTCATCATCGTTGACTCTCCCGACGGACGACGTCATAAAGTAACACTAGCCCGTGAACAGTGCTCGCCTGCCTTGATGGCACCTGCACCTTAAAGAACTCAATGCTCAACTTGTAGAACGTGGGGGGGCCAAGACTACACTCCACGAAGGAATGTACTTGGTGTCGGTCACAAACAGTCCCGGACATGGCTAGCCATAACCCATAATGAAAGCGTGCACTAAATATACACATAGCCCTTTCTTGCTCTAAGAGAACCCATTCATGAACGGTCACACGGAGACCCTAAAACCCCGGAATTTCAAGCGAACTTTAACTCTAAAACTTTCAAGACATACCTCAGCGAAGTCGCTAGCCAACGAGAAGGTGAGAACGATGTTCATTTCGCCGTCGGGGAAGCTTCCCGAACCGCGGATGGAGAACGTGGTAAGCCTCGCGTTGTCGAGTGTGTAGCTTGCCGGGTACCCCCACACAGACTTGTCTGCGGGGGCTTTCCGCGTGGCCTTCCACGTGAGATTTCTGGGGTCGACCGACGCCTCGATGCCTTGGAAGATCCTGTGGTTGTGCTTGTGTTCGTTTGACGGCTTTTTCCGGAAATGCACTGATTGCTTGGGCGGAGAGTTCTTGTGTTCATTTGGCAAAACAACCCAGTCTCCAGTGTTGGGGTTCCATCGTATGGCAAATGGCAGGAAATGCACTGATTGCTTGGGCGGAGAGTTCTTGTGTTTATTTGGCAAACCAAGAGTTCTTGTGTTCATTTGGCAAAACAACCCAGTCTCCAGTGTTGGGGTTCCATCGTATGGCAAATGGCGGGAAATGCACTGATTGCTTGGACGGAGAGTTCTTGTGTTCATTTGGCGGAAGAACCACAGTGCTCACCGAAAAGAAGTGCACGGTTTGGCGCCCTTTTCTATCTCATTTGAAGCCTTTTCGCGGCAGAGGATACACTCGTTGTTTGGGCGGAGAGCGCATGTCATCATCGCCACCGTTTTCCTACTGTATCACATGCGGAGAAGTACCAGGCCGCGAGTCTAGAGGCACTGACAGCTGTGCCATGCGTGCTGCAGTTCGCTGCGCTCATTTCCCAAGTTCCCCATGGTATCGTCCTTTATCCTCAAGCCGAAGCGGGTCATGCAGTCATGCTAGGGAGAAAGAGAGGAGGGGGAGTGAACACTTCATCTCTTCTTCTTCTTCTTCTTCTTCTTCTTCTTCTTCTTCTTCTTCTTCTTCTTCTTCTGAGTATCAACTGTTAGGCAAGTAAACATTCCACTAGGAACCTGGGCCGGGACGCCCGAAGGAAGAGCAGAACTTTGCCAGGAGCATGCGCGCCCACCCCTCTCGTAGTCGTCGGACCTGGCCAGACGCGTCAGTCTCAAAATCTTGGAACACCTGGCCTTACTCTTTTACATGCAAGAACGGGGAGGGCAACAGTACATACCTGGTGAGCACGACCTTCCACTCTGAGGCCGGGACGGCGGTGGGGAAGTCCTTGTCGTCGAACTGCCGCATCTCGATGCTCGGAAACGCGCCGGGCACTGTGTTTTTGTGGGCTTTTCGGGGGAGAGATCACGCAGAGCTAAATTCTGTGCGCTGCACACACACGAACGGCCGGTGACAGTTCTTAGCGGTTCCCTTCAGAGTTTCGTCTGAGGCCTCGCTTGCTGGTTCAGATGGAGAGTACCATTTATGTGCTGTGCACGTGTCGGGAATTGGCAGCTTCTGGCCTCATCGCACTCCGGTCTCAGCTTGGGTCATCGAATTCATTCTTCATCAGAAAGGGAAGGAAGGAGAGAAGTCTGACAGAAGCCTGAAAACTTGATGAAAATTTCAGTCTCAGAAAACCCTCAACCCACCCGAATTCTCCTGTTGTAGGCTCGGGTGGTGTGCTCATGCGCCTTGCTCCAGTTCCTACCGTATACTAAAGTAGTAGGTGTTTCGGCGCTGGGGACGATGGACCGCGGCCAGCGACGCGATAACCAAATGGGAACTGCAGAAACACGGGACTCATCAGATCGTCGAACGCATGAGCGGGCTCGCTTCCGGGGCGGATTCACCTGTGCGTGGTCCTGGCTGTGACGAGCTACGAACAGCCGCCTGACAAATCAGACTCACACACAAATCAGACTCACACCGCTGTCCTGTCTGCAGACACTCCGGTTCCGCGCTGATGATGGTCCGCCTTAAGTGTCCGTCGCTTGAAGGACGAAACACGGCGCAGACGGGACCAGTGCCCTTTCTGAGCACGTTCTTGCAAAGTCCCCGTGTGGGCTCGGGCTAATTCGGGAGCGGGCGCTACCTTATACACGGATTTTAACAGTCGGAAAGTAGATTTTGAAAGACCCAGCCACACCAGAAATTCTTCTCCTGGTGTCGGTTCGGGGTGGTCCCGGCTCGTCCAACCATGGGTGTTTTTCCCGCGCTAACTTCCTTCGCAATAAGCACAAGGCAGCCCCCCCGAGTATTTTCGCCATTTTGGACATTTTTTTTAGGCATATGAGTCGGGCTCGACCGCTCGACCGGTCAAGTCATTTTCCGAAAAACCCTCTTTTTTTGGACAGGAATTTGCCACAACTTTTTTTTGCACTGGCGAATACAGGTCAAAATCCATCCTAAGCCAGAAAAGATTTTCCCCACGCTACGCGTGGGAAAACAACATGTGGTGTTTTAGAGTAAAAGTTCGCTTGAAACTCTGGGTTTTAGCTGAAACGGGCAGTCTCACAAAGCTAGTACACTGTCGTGATTCAGTTGTAGGACGGCTTAATACGACTTTTCCAGTTCTGGCTGCAGCCGAACTTACTGCAATCCAGGAGTTGGTGAGTGAGTTGGAAATCCAAAAGCTTGCCCTTGCCCCGTGACCTTGGCTTTGTCAAAGCTTTCCGTTTACCCACCATTTTCTACTACTGCGTGGCACTACCCATGGCAGATTTTTCTAATTTTTTTTTTGCCCGGTCGAATCGACACGGGCGCCGGTCGAATTCGACCGGTGTCCACATTCGACCGCCTTGACCGGTCGAATGTCAATCCGAGAGCAACAATTGTTAGTCACTTCGACCGGCCGCTGACTGTACTGTATGTGTATGTCTCCCGTCCGTAAAGGGTTGTCCGTAAAAGGTTGACCCAAACAAGGCGACCAGTGTCTTCCTGACCCCCAGCAGACTGAACCAAGAATAAGCGAACCTTGCTCCTATGCCACCGTTTGCTGTGGGCTAAAGGTTCGGTGTTTTAGGGTCTCGTCGACCACTGAGGCCAGGGGTCGTCAAGCCGCTACAGACTACTCGTTCGCGTCTCGTCGACCACTGAGGCCAGGAGTCGTCAAGCCACTACAGACTACTCGTTAGGGTCTCGTCGACCACTGAGGCCAGGAGTCGTCAAGCCGCTACAGACTACTCGTTAGGGTCTCGTCGACCGCTGGGGCCAGGAGTCGTCAAGCCGCTACAGACTACTCGTTAGGGTCTCGTCGACCGCTGAGGCCAGGAGTCGTCAAGCCGCTACAGACTACTCGTTAGGGTCTCGTCGACCGCTGGGGCCAGGAGTCGTCAAGCCACTACAGACTACTCGTTAGGGTCTCGTCGACCGCTGAGGCCAGGAGTCGTCAAGCCGCTACAGACTACTCGTTAGGGTCTCGTCGACCGCTGAGGCCAGGAGTCGTCAAGCCGCTACAGACTACTCGTTAGGGTCTCGTCGACCGCTGAGGCCAGGAGTCGTCAAGCCGCTACAGACTACTCGTTAGGGTCTCGTCGACCGCTGAGGCCAGGAGTCGTCAAGCCGCTACAGACTACTCGTTAGGGTCTCGTCGACCGCTGGGGCCAGGAGTCGTCAAGCCGCTACAGACTACTCGTTAGGGTCTCGTCGACCACTGAGGCCAGGAGTCGTCAAGCCGCTACAGACTACTCGTTAGGGTCTCGTCGACCGCTGAGGCCAGGAGTCGTCAAGCCGCTACAGACTACTCGTTAGGGTCTCGTCGACCACTGAGGCCAGGAGTCGTCAAGCCGCTACAGACTACTCGTTAGGGTCTCGTCGACCGCTGGGGCCAGGAGTCGTCAAGCCACTACAGACTACTCGTTAGGGTCTCGTCGACCGCTGAGGCCAGGAGTCGTCAAGCCGCTACAGACTACTCGTTAGGGTCTCGTCGACCGCTGGGGCCAGGAGTCGTCAAGCCGCTACAGACTACTCGTTAGGGTCTCGTCGACCACTGAGGCCAGGAGTCGTCAAGCCGCTACAGACTACTCGTTAGGGTCTCGTCGACCACTGAGGCCAGGAGTCGTCAAGCCGCTACAGACTACTCGTTAGGGTCTCGTCGACCGCTGAGGCCAGGAGTCGTCAAGCCGCTACAGACTACTCGTTAGGGTCTCGTCGACCGCTGGGGCCAGGAGTCGTCAAGCCGCTACAGACTACTCGTTAGGGTCTCGTCGACCGCTGAGGCCAGGAGTCGTCAAGCCGCTACAGACTACTCGTTAGGGTCTCGTCGACCGCTGAGGCCAGGAGTCGTCAAGCCGCTACAGACTACTCGTTAGGGTCTCGTCGACCACTGAGGCCAGGAGTCGTCAAGCCGCTACAGACTACTCGTTAGGGTCTCGTCGACCGCTGGGGCCAGGAGTCGTCAAGCCGCTACAGACTACTCGTTAGGGTCTCGTCGACCGCTGAGGCCAGGAGTCGTCAAGCCGCTACAGACTACTCGTTAGGGTCTCGTCGACCGCTGGGGCCAGGAGTCGTCAAGCCGCTACAGACTACTCGTTAGGGTCTCGTCGACCACTGAGGCCAGGAGTCGTCAAGCCGCTACAGACTACTCGTTAGGGTCTCGTCGACCACTGAGGCCAGGAGTCGTCAAGCCGCTACAGACTACTCGTTAGGGTCTCGTCGACCGCTGGGGCCAGGAGTCGTCAAGCCGCTATAGACTACTCGTTAGGGTCTCGTCGACCGCTGAGGCCAGGAGTCGTCAAGCCGCTACAGACTACTCGTTAGGGTCTCGTCGACCGCTGAGGCCAGGAGTCGTCAAGCCGCTACAGACTACTCGTTAGGGTCTCGTCGACCGCTGGGGCCAGGAGTCGTCAAGCCGCTATAGACTACTCGTTAGGGTCTCGTCGACCGCTGAGGCCAGGAGTCGTCAAGCCGCTACAGACTACTCGTTAGGGTCTCGTCGACCGCTGAGGCCAGGAGTCGTCAAGCCGCTACAGACTACTCGTTAGGGTCTCGTCGACCGCTGGGGCCAGGAGTCGTCAAGCCGCTACAGACTACTCGTTAGGGTCTCGTCGACCGCTGAGGCCAGGAGTCGTCAAGCCGCTACAGACTACTCGTTAGGGTCTCGTCGACCGCTGGGGCCAGGAGTCGTCAAGCCGCTACAGACTACTCGTTAGGGTCTCGTCGACCGCTGAGGCCAGGAGTCGTCAAGCCGCTACAGACTACTCGTTAGGGTCTCGTCGACCACTGAGGCCAGGAGTCGTCAAGCCGCTACAGACTACTCGTTAGGGTCTCGTCGACCGCTGGGGCCAGGAGTCGTCAAGCCGCTACAGACTACTCGTTAGGGTCTCGTCGACCGCTGAGGCCAGGAGTCGTCAAGCCGCTACAGACTACTCGTTAGGGTCTCGTCGACCGCTGAGGCCAGGAGTCGTCAAGCCGCTACAGACTACTCGTTAGGGTCTCGTCGACCACTGAGGCCAGGAGTCGTCAAGCCGCTACAGACTACTCGTTAGGGTCTCGTCGACCGCTGAGGCCAGGAGTCGTCAAGCCGCTACAGACTACTCGTTAGGGTCTCGTCGACCACTGAGGCCAGGAGTCGTCAAGCCGCTACAGACTACTCGTTAGGGTCTCGTCGACCGCTGAGGCCAGGAGTCGTCAAGCCGCTACAGACTACTCGTTAGGGTCTCGTCGACCGCTGAGGCCAGGAGTCGTCAAGCCGCTACAGACTACTCGTTAGGGTCTCGTCGACCACTGAGGCCAGGAGTCGTCAAGCCGCTACAGACTACTCGTTAGGGTCTCGTCGACCGCTGAGGCCAGGAGTCGTCAAGCCGCTACAGACTACTCGTTAGGGTCTCGTCGACCGCTGAGGCCAGGAGTCGTCAAGCCGCTACAGACTACTCGTTAGGGTCTCGTCGACCGCTGAGGCCAGGAGTCGTCAAGCCGCTACAGACTACTCGTTAGGGTCTCGTCGACCACTGAGGCCAGGAGTCGTCAAGCCGCTACAGACTACTCGTTAGGGTCTCGTCGACCGCTGAGGCCAGGAGTCGTCAAGCCGCTACAGACTACTCGTTAGGGTCTCGTCGACCGCTGAGGCCAGGAGTCGTCAAGCCGCTACAGACTACTCGTTAGGGTCTCGTCGACCGCTGAGGCCAGGAGTCGTCAAGCCGCTACAGACTACTCGTTAGGGTCTCGTCGACCGCTGGGGCCAGGAGTCGTCAAGCCGCTACAGACTACTCGTTAGGGTCTCGTCGACCACTGAGGCCAGGAGTCGTCAAGCCGCTACAGACTACTCGTTAGGGTCTCGTCGACCGCTGGGGCCAGGAGTCGTCAAGCCGCTACAGACTACTCGTTAGGGTCTCGTCGACCACTGAGGCCAGGAGTCGTCAAGCCGCTACAGACTACTCGTTAGGGTCTCGTCGACCGCTGAGGCCAGGAGTCGTCAAGCCGCTACAGACTACTCGTTAGGGTCTCGTCGACCGCTGGGGCCAGGAGTCGTCAAGCCGCTATAGACTACTCGTTAGGGTCTCGTCGACCACTGAGGCCAGGAGTCGTCAAGCCGCTACAGACTACTCGTTAGGGTCTCGTCGACCGCTGAGGCCAGGAGTCGTCAAGCCGCTACAGACTACTCGTTAGGGTCTCGTCGACCGCTGAGGCCAGGAGTCGTCAAGCCGCTACAGACTACTCGTTAGGGTCTCGTCGACCGCTGGGGCCAGGAGTCGTCAAGCCGCTACAGACTACTCGTTAGGGTCTCGTCGACCGCTGAGGCCAGGAGTCGTCAAGCCGCTACAGACTACTCGTTAGGGTCTCGTCGACCGCTGGGGCCAGGAGTCGTCAAGCCGCTATAGACTACTCGTTAGGGTCTCGTCGACCACTGAGGCCAGGAGTCGTCAAGCCGCTACAGACTACTCGTTAGGGTCTCGTCGACCGCTGAGGCCAGGAGTCGTCAAGCCGCTACAGACTACTCGTTAGGGTCTCGTCGACCGCTGGGGCCAGGAGTCGTCAAGCCGCTACAGACTACTCGTTAGGGTCTCGTCGACCGCTGAGGCCAGGAGTCGTCAAGCCGCTACAGACTACTCGTTAGGGTCTCGTCGACCGCTGGGGCCAGGAGTCGTCAAGCCGCTACAGACTACTCGTTAGGGTCTCGTCGACCGCTGAGGCCAGGAGTCGTCAAGCCGCTACAGACTACTCGTTAGGGTCTCGTCGACCGCTGGGGCCAGGAGTCGTCAAGCCGCTACAGACTACTCGTTAGGGTCTCGTCGACCACTGAGGCCAGGAGTCGTCAAGCCGCTACAGACTACTCGTTAGGGTCTCGTCGACCGCTGAGGCCAGGAGTCGTCAAGCCGCTACAGACTACTCGTTAGGGTCTCGTCGACCGCTGGGGCCAGGAGTCGTCAAGCCGCTATAGACTACTCGTTAGGGTCTCGTCGACCACTGAGGCCAGGAGTCGTCAAGCCGCTACAGACTACTCGTTAGGGTCTCGTCGACCGCTGAGGCCAGGAGTCGTCAAGCCGCTACAGACTACTCGTTAGGGTCTCGTCGACCGCTGAGGCCAGGAGTCGTCAAGCCGCTACAGACTACTCGTTAGGGTCTCGTCGACCGCTGGGGCCAGGAGTCGTCAAGCCGCTACAGACTACTCGTTAGGGTCTCGTCGACCACTGAGGCCAGGAGTCGTCAAGCCGCTACAGACTACTCGTTAGGGTCTCGTCGACCGCTGGGGCCAGGAGTCGTCAAGCCGCTACAGACTACTCGTTAGGGTCTCGTCGACCGCTGAGGCCAGGAGTCGTCAAGCCGCTACAGACTACTCGTTAGGGTCTCGTCGACCGCTGAGGCCAGGAGTCGTCAAGCCGCTACAGACTACTCGTTAGGGTCTCGTCGACCGCTGGGGCCAGGAGTCGTCAAGCCGCTACAGACTACTCGTTAGGGTCTCGTCGACCACTGAGGCCAGGAGTCGTCAAGCCGCTACAGACTACTCGTTAGGGTCTCGTCGACCGCTGGGGCCAGGAGTCGTCAAGCCGCTACAGACTACTCGTTAGGGTCTCGTCGACCGCTGAGGCCAGGAGTCGTCAAGCCGCTACAGACTACTCGTTAGGGTCTCGTCGACCACTGAGGCCAGGAGTCGTCAAGCCGCTACAGACTACTCGTTAGGGTCTCGTCGACCGCTGGGGCCAGGAGTCGTCAAGCCGCTATAGACTACTCGTTAGGGTCTCGTCGACCGCTGAGGCCAGGAGTCGTCAAGCCGCTACAGACTACTCGTTAGGGTCTCGTCGACCGCTGAGGCCAGGAGTCGTCAAGCCGCTACAGACTACTCGTTAGGGTCTCGTCGACCGCTGGGGCCAGGAGTCGTCAAGCCGCTACAGACTACTCGTTAGGGTCTCGTCGACCACTGAGGCCAGGAGTCGTCAAGCCGCTACAGACTACTCGTTAGGGTCTCGTCGACCGCTGAGGCCAGGAGTCGTCAAGCCGCTACAGACTACTCGTTAGGGTCTCGTCGACCGCTGGGGCCAGGAGTCGTCAAGCCGCTATAGACTACTCGTTAGGGTCTCGTCGACCACTGAGGCCAGGAGTCGTCAAGCCGCTACAGACTACTCGTTAGGGTCTCGTCGACCGCTGAGGCCAGGAGTCGTCAAGCCGCTACAGACTACTCGTTAGGGTCTCGTCGACCGCTGAGGCCAGGAGTCGTCAAGCCGCTACAGACTACTCGTTAGGGTCTCGTCGACCACTGAGGCCAGGAGTCGTCAAGCCGCTACAGACTACTCGTTAGGGTCTCGTCGACCGCTGAGGCCAGGAGTCGTCAAGCCGCTACAGACTACTCGTTAGGGTCTCGTCGACCGCTGGGGCCAGGAGTCGTCAAGCCGCTACAGACTACTCGTTAGGGTCTCGTCGACCACTGAGGCCAGGAGTCGTCAAGCCGCTACAGACTACTCGTTAGGGTCTCGTCGACCGCTGGGGCCAGGAGTCGTCAAGCCGCTACAGACTACTCGTTAGGGTCTCGTCGACCGCTGAGGCCAGGAGTCGTCAAGCCGCTACAGACTACTCGTTAGGGTCTCGTCGACCGCTGAGGCCAGGAGTCGTCAAGCCGCTATAGACTACTCGTTAGGGTCTCGTCGACCGCTGAGGCCAGGAGTCGTCAAGCCGCTACAGACTACTCGTTAGGGTCTCGTCGACCGCTGAGGCCAGGAGTCGTCAAGCCGCTACAGACTACTCGTTAGGGTCTCGTCGACCGCTGGGGCCAGGAGTCGTCAAGCCGCTATAGACTACTCGTTAGGGTCTCGTCGACCACTGAGGCCAGGAGTCGTCAAGCCGCTACAGACTACTCGTTAGGGTCTCGTCGACCGCTGAGGCCAGGAGTCGTCAAGCCGCTACAGACTACTCGTTAGGGTCTCGTCGACCGCTGAGGCCAGGAGTCGTCAAGCCGCTACAGACTACTCGTTAGGGTCTCGTCGACCACTGAGGCCAGGAGTCGTCAAGCCGCTACAGACTACTCGTTAGGGTCTCGTCGACCGCTGGGGCCAGGAGTCGTCAAGCCGCTACAGACTACTCGTTAGGGTCTCGTCGACCGCTGAGGCCAGGAGTCGTCAAGCCGCTACAGACTACTCGTTAGGGTCTCGTCGACCGCTGGGGCCAGGAGTCGTCAAGCCGCTATAGACTACTCGTTAGGGTCTCGTCGACCACTGAGGCCAGGAGTCGTCAAGCCGCTACAGACTACTCGTTAGGGTCTCGTCGACCGCTGAGGCCAGGAGTCGTCAAGCCGCTACAGACTACTCGTTAGGGTCTCGTCGACCGCTGAGGCCAGGAGTCGTCAAGCCGCTACAGACTACTCGTTAGGGTCTCGTCGACCGCTGGGGCCAGGAGTCGTCAAGCCGCTATAGACTACTCGTTAGGGTCTCGTCGACCGCTGAGGCCAGGAGTCGTCAAGCCGCTACAGACTACTCGTTAGGGTCTCGTCGACCGCTGAGGCCAGGAGTCGTCAAGCCGCTATAGACTACTCGTTAGGGTCTCGTCGACCACTGAGGCCAGGAGTCGTCAAGCCGCTACAGACTACTCGTTAGGGTCTCGTCGACCACTGAGGCCAGGAGTCGTCAAGCCGCTACAGACTACTCGTTAGGGTCTCGTCGACCACTGAGGCCAGGAGTCGTCAAGCCGCTACAGACCTCTTTGCACGCGTCGTGTCATGCTTCGGTCGCTTCTTGCCCCGCGTACTGTTTGTCTCCGGTGCGCGCTTCACGTCCAAGGTGCAGTTTGATGACGAGGAATCACCAGATGATTCGGCGCACTTCCTTTTCTTCCTCGCAGTACACGTAGTAGTAGTAGTAGTAGTAGTAGTAGTAGTAGTAGTAGTAGTAGTAGTAGTAGTAGTAGTAGTAGTAGTAGTAGTAGTAGTAGTAGTAGTAGTAGTAGTAGTAGTAGTAGTAGTAGTAGTAGTAGTAGTAGTAGTAGTAGTAGTAGTAGTAGTAGTAGTAGTAGTAGTAGTAGTAGTAGTAGTAGTAGTAGTAGTAGTAGTAGTAGTAGTAGTAGTAGTAGTAGTAGTAGTAGTAGTAGTAGTAGTAGTAGTAGTAGTAGTAGTAGTAGTAGTAGTAGTAGTAGTAGTAGGAATTGGCAGCTAGCTTCTGGCCTCATCGCACTCGGTCTCGGCTTAGGTCTTCGGTCATTGTACTCAGGGTGGGCTTGGCTACCTACGCCATCCGGAGTATTCATCATCGGAAAGGGGAGGAAAGAGAAGTCAGACAGAACCTTGATAACTTGCAACTAGCGAATGGGATAGAGTGTGCCTGTTGACCATGTCAATGGGCCAACCAGGCGAGATCACAATGGGGGCAAGGGAGGGCGGGAAGAAGAAGAATTCAGTCTCAGAAGACCCACCTCAGCCCACCCGAAGTCTCCTGTTGTAGGCTCGGGTGGTGTGCTCATCCTGCCATGCGCTTTGCTCCAGTTCCTACCGTGTACTAAAGGAATTGGCAGCTAGCTTCTGGCCTCATCGCACTCGGTCTCGGCTTAGGTCTTCGGTCATTGTACTCAGGGTGGGCTTGGCTACCTACGCCATCCGGAGTATTCATCATCGGAAAGGGGAGGAAAGAGAAGTCAGACAGAACCTTGATAACTTGCAACTAGCGAATGGGATAGAGTGTGCCTGTTGACCATGTCAATGGGCCAACCAGGCGAGATCACAATCCATCCACCACTCCGCCAGTGAAAAACGTCCTCACCGCTTGTGTCACCGCCGCCACGGACTGAGGAGTGAAGGCCGTCAAGGGAACCCGGGATGGGAGATCAGCGGGATTTCCTGCACTCCTCACCCATCGAACCGATATAGCGCAGTTCAAGGACTGCACCCGCTTCAAACCTGCAACCACCGCGTTGTTCAACACGGAACTCCGCAGACACGCACCTTTCCGCGCGACTCCTTTGACGGTTGTGTTGTCGACGACAACGTCAACCCGACCCCCAGACACAGTATCGGGCAAGCACAAAAGAACACGCTCGAAAGCCAGCGCCTCGAGCTCGTTTATATGAAAGAGGGACTCCTCGCGGGACCACGCCGCACCAAGGATAGTCACCTCTGATGTGCGAGAGTCGACGAGGACGCCCCCCCAACCTTTTTTACTGGCATCTTCAAAGGCCGTTATAGACGGCCTCGCCGCTCCGGTTGGAAGACTGCGAGGTTTCAAAACCGAATCAATCCAGGTTTGCAGAGACGCCCGCACGCACGGGGAAATCGACACGTAATCGGACGGCAGAAGAATTCAGTTTCAGAAGACCCACCTCAGCCCACCCGAAGTCTCCTGTTGTAGGCTCGGGTGGTGTGCTCATCCTGCCATGCGCTTTGCTCCAGTTCCTACCGTGTACTAAAGTAGTAGTAGTAGTAGTAGTAGTAGTAGTAGTAGTAGTAGTAGTAGTAGTAGTAGTAGTAGTAGTAGTAGTAGTAGTAGTAGTAGTAGTAGTAGTAGTAGTAGTAGTAGTAGTAGTAGTAGTAGTAGTAGTAGTAGTAGTAGTAGTAGTAGTAGTAGTAGTAGTAGTAGTAGTAGTAGTAGTAGTAGTAGTAGTAGTAGTAGTAGTAGTAGTAGTAGTAGTAGTAGTAGTAGTAGTAGTAGTAGTAGTAGTAGTAGTAGTAGTAGTAGTAGTAGTAGTAGTAGTAGTAGTAGTAGTAGTAGTAGTAGTAGTAGTAGTAGTAGTAGTAGTAGTAGTAGTAGTAGTAGTAGTAGTAGTAGTTTATGTCGTCTGCCGAAGCAGCCGGAGACAGCAGAGCGAAAATTAAATAAATGCAAACCTGCGGATAGCGTCCACTGATACACGTCAAGCCACGTAGCCAGAACAGCCGTGTTCTCCGGGGCTCCGTCGGTGGTCGTTACTGAGTGAGTGATTCGGGGATGAGACGAGGCAGCGGTTCTGAGGTTGAAGGCCAGGGATCTTAGGGTCACCGGTCGACCATTGAGGCTGGAAGTCATTCGACGAAGGTCACCCGGAGACATTGGAATCCCGGATTCCCAAGCGAACTCTCAGCGAGTCTCTTTTGAAAAAAAGGTAATGGTCGTGCGAGGGAATAGGGAGAGGCGCGGAGGGTGAAGAAGAATCAGCCCCGCGAGGAAACCGACGAGGCTGTTCTGTGCCGAAGCCGGATGGGTGGTGAGAGGGGTTGTCAACATTTCGTACGTTGGTAGCCAAGGTTGCTGCTTTTAGGCTGTGTCTTGCTGTTGCGAAGCTAGTTCTCCGGAGCTGGAGCCATTTGAAATACTCGAGGGCTGCCTTGTGCTTACTTCGAAGGAGGCCAGAGGAAGAGAAACAATACAACTATAAAGTGGGTCTTTTGTTGAACGCTTACGCCCGCCACTGAACCCAGAGCTACCTGTGTTTCGTGTGGGCTACAGCATTTCGTGTGGGCTACAGCACATTTACCTCCTTTGATCATTTGCAACTGGCAGTCTCCTCAAGCATTTCCTACAAAGCAGGTGCTTATGCAAAACAGGCCGAGTTTGGGCCCTCTCTTCAGGCTGTTCTTCTTCTTTTTCCTTGCGTCAGGGATCGCCATGTGAAGCACGGACACGTAAACTGTGACAGTGACATGATCTTCATCTTTGGTGTTGGTTCGCTCATTGCTCAGGCTTACGTTTTTGGAACACAGTGCAATGTCTCATAGTGCCATGTTTTTGTTTGTACGTGCCGGGGGAGGATTAGCCTGTTAGTGAGTGATAGTGAGTGAATATGATCGGTAGGCTAAACTTCTCCCAAACACGCTGCCAGCGTTCTCTTTCGTGTTTACAATTGATTGTTATTACGAAAAAAATACCTTGGCGGTAGCAGTACCGGGTGGAGTTGAGGGTCACGACGTCGGACACGTAGGTGCGGTCGTCGATGCGGACGTCGCGCCTGCAGAAGACGTCGGCGCTGGCCGGGTCCGCGTAGCCCTCGGTCCTGCCGCTGTAGCCGCGCGAAGCGATCCCGCCGTACATGAACAGGTGCGACCTCGAGTAGTACCCGTCCTTGTACGACCGGTACCCGCCGGCGGAGCCCTTTGCCTCCGCCAGGAAGCCGGTGAGCGATGCGGCGAGGCAGAGCGGCAGCAGCAGCAGGGCGGCGCGCATGGTTTCTCCTTTAAGCTGGTTGCTTTTTTTTGCGACAACCAATTTCTGCTTCCCTGGAGACAGTATTTGTTACAGCTAAAAAAAGAACGTTGGCAGCGGTTTAACCAGAACACATGTAGGTTAAATCGCACAAACAAAAAATAATTGCTCGTGCTATGGCTTGTGAGTTCAAGGCCGTGGATTGGTCCCCGATCCAGGTTGTCCGCGCCCCCGACGAGTGGGAGGCCGCGGAGGAAGACGTCGACTGCTGTGTCGATTGTGGAAAAATCCACACCGCGGGGGCGTTCTGTGCCCGATGCGGGAAACGGGGTCTGGCCACCTGCCTCAAAGCGGCGCTCCCAAGGGAAGTCGCGCCCCTGTTTGTAGACCACTTAGCGACGGGTGGGTTTGCCCCGCCTGCATAGTGGCGGTGCACCAGGCTGGCACCACTCTTCACGAAGAGCCTTCGCCTCCGGATCGCTCGTGCTCAAGAGCACGACGCTCCGCCGAGCTTGGCTCAAGAGCCATTGCTCGCTGCCGTTGAGGAGGGCCCGGTCAAGACCGCTCTCCTCGCTTTGTTCGCCCAATCTGCCTTCCAAAGCCTCCCGATGGCTGCGCAGGCCGCACCGGTCATGACCGAGGCGGTGGACCCACGCCGAGTCATGACTTGGGTGGAGGGGTTGGCGACGGCTCCGGGGCGCCAAGTCATCCTGTCCGAAGTAAAGGGCAGATACGCCTACCATTTGGTTCCCGAGAACCCCCACGACGCGGGGAGCGTGGTCGACCACGAACGCCGGACGCATTTCGTGACGCTCATTTCCCTTATGCCGTTGGCCTACCGGACCCCGCCCATCCTCCAGGTGCTCCATCACATCATGGTCCGCCTGGAGGCCCTGCGGCTGAAGTGCTTGCACGCTAACGGGATCGAATTCCAGATTGCGTGGGAGACCCGGTTCGGGTCTTTGGACTACACCGACTTCACGAAGTCGGCTCTGGTCCAGGCGCAAAAGGCCCGGTCAAGACCGCTCTCCTCGCTTTGTTCGCCCAATCTGCCTTCCAAAACCTCCCGATGGCTGCGCAGGCCGCACCGGTCATGACCGAGGCGGTGGACCCACGCCGAGTCATGCCTTGGGTGGAGGGGTTGGCGACGGCGACTGCTCAGTGTTGAGTTGCCTGCATTTAGTTTTTTTTTTGTGTCTAACAAATGCAATTTGTCAAGAACAAAAACAGATCGGTGGCAGCGTACTATCCCTCCCGTTAGATGAACAAAACAGGTTTGAAGGAAGTGCGCACAAACAAAGGAAGCGCCAGATCCGTTTTTCTTTACTACGATTTGTTTATAGAGTGCGACTCGCACTGCGAGTGTTTCTTCGCCTTCCCTTTTTTCGTGTTGTCGGCGATGAACGCTTGTCGGTTGTCCGGGTGGTAGCATTGTCGCGCTGTTCCAAATACAGTCGCAACCGACCTACGACGGTCTCGCCCTGCACCGGGTGAGACGGAATCAGCGCTTTCAGAAGGAACTGGTCGGATGACAGATCCAGCATGTTGTTGTCTGCAAGAAGCTGCCTGTGGACAAGTTCCATGGTGACCTCATCCACACTCTGTGCGCTGTCCGCTGTCTATCGGGGAATTTCGGGGTGTTTCCTTCGTGGCGACCACTTTCCCTGCAGCCGGGCCTGGCGAAGGCGGGTGGCTACCCCACCTTGGGCAGAGCGGCCCTGTGTTTGGTTATGTCCCGAAGAGGAAGGTATAGGACGAGAAGGAAGGACAGACTGGGAGTTACGGTTTGACAGGATCAGCTGCGGCAAGGAGAGCAGGAACCGTTCCACCAGAGGCAGTTGCGGTCGAAGACGGCTAGTGAGGATGATGACCAAAATGAGAGTCACGATGGCCATGCTGAAAGCAGAGGAGGAACTGATGCTTGGCCGACGTAAGATGGCTATGGCGGCTGGGACAGAACAGAGCGATAAAGCTAGATAGAGAGTCCTCCTTGTGTGGGGTTCGCGTGCATACGGTCGTCGACTGACTTTTCTCGAGAGGGACGAGTTGGAATCTGGGTGTCAACTCGAGGTTTCTCCCGTACTCTACTCCGGGGAATTGGCGAGTTTGACAAGAAGATGGCTTTTGTGGTACCGAAGGTTGCAACCGAAAACCACAAGAGCCAGATGATGGCTGGACCTGCGCACATGCACTGGACACGTTCTCTGCCTTGAACAGACTCCTCACCCACTTGTCCCATCCGACCCAACTACCAGCCTGTACACGTGCCCACCAATCTCGGATAGTTTCGGGGAAGGTACCCGAAGACATCCCGAAACCCCTGAAAACCTTGCTCAAGGGTGCAGGGGAAAACGGCCGGGAAAGAGGTCCCATAAAAGAGCCAGGATCCCAGAAGAACCCCAAATCACACGAAATGGGCCACAAACTCAAAACTGGCAATCACCTGCCAGATGCCCCAAAACGCCCGAAAACCCCGGAAATACGGTCAGATGCTCGTTTGGGCTTAAAGTATGGTGTACGACCGCGTCTTGGTCTTCACGATGACAGCGCTGCTGAGGCGATGCCTTCCCTATACTGCTTCGGCGAATGTGAAGGATAGTGAGCTCCTTGTTGCGGCCAGGCAAGTCACCCGCATCCCCAGACAGACATATGTCTCTAGTGTTGAGACGCAGAAGAAACCCCATGTCCTGCAAGATCTTACCCACCCTCAGAGCACGTCGTACGGCCCGTTGACTTGCGTCGTTCCCCAGGCCCAGCTTGGAACGGGAGCAAGATGATACCGTATCAGGTACGCGTGGTTTCCTTGGTGAGGTTGAGATCCATCACAGCGGAACCTGCGGAGTTTACCAGCACCGCTTTCCGATTCTCCGCAAACCAGCTATACTCGGAGCATCGCTGTTGCTTTCGTTTTTCTGCGCTGAGTTATCTGCTTCTGTTTAGCGCGTAAATCTTCGAGCTGTGTTCGGTGAGGATGTTTCGTGAGCAACCTATTTTGCCAACATCAATCCACGCCTTTTTAAGTGTGAGCCCCACGACACTACACCCCGGACTCCCACTCCGGATTGCACTCCCTCAATGCGGTAGTGGGACCCCTCAATGCGGTAGTGGGACCCCTCAATGCGGTAGTGGGATCCCTCAATGCGGGAGTGGCACTCCCCTCATGGGACCCCCTCAATGCGGGAGTGGCCACACCCGCACTTCTTCACTCCCGCATTGACTTTGTATATGGCTGCTGAAGTCCGGGGTGCAGTCTATCAGCAGTTTAACACAGGCTAACGTAGGCTATCATCGGGTGCACGCAACTCTCGAAATCGTCGGCCACTCTCATTCAAGACCGCATCGATGCAGTCGCGCGAGTGGAAGCTTTGCAGAAAAAAGGGGGCACGAGATCGCCGGAGGGGCACGAAGATGCCACTTAAGACTTCTATAGAACACAACCAATTTCTTGCGAAGGCGCTGGAGCCATGGCAATGGTCCAGCGCACTTTCATGTGTTCACGTGTACTTCGAAAGGGTGGATCACTTGCCCGGACACAAGCAAAATAATGATTGGGGGGTTTGCAAGAACGTGTTTGGAATGGGTATGTGCTCAACACCGCACTGGTCCCGTCTGCGCCGTGTTTCGGTCCTTTAAGCCACGGACACATAGCGGACCATCATCAGCGTGGAACCTGAGTGTCTGCAGACAGGACTGCGGTGTGAGTCTGGTTTGTCAGGCGGCTGTTCGTAGCTCGTCACCCGTGCTACTAGAGCACAGGCGAATCCGTCACGGGGAGAAGGCCCCTACAACCGTGTCTGAGCAATCAGTTAAAAAACTCAGGGCACTCGCCCTGATTGTGACTGCGACTTGCTAGGCAGCACTGACTTGTCTTCTTTTTACGGTGGCAATCTGCGAAGTAAACTCCGCAGAGCACGGTGGACATGGGGTTGCCGTGTGCAGCACCAGTGGTTGAAGTACCAAAAGGAAAAAGAGTGCGAGGAAGTAATCCTGCGTGCTGAGGGCAGCAAGTCGCGTTACGCGAAGTACCCTACTGGAATGGGGGGATTGCAAGAACGTGTTTGGAATGGGCATGTGCTCAACACCGCACTGGTCCCGTCTGCGCCGTGTTTCGGTCCTTTAAGCCACGGACACATAAGGCGGATCATCATCAGCGCGGAACCTGAGTGTCTGCAGACAGGACAGCGGTGTGAGTCTGGTTTGTCAGGCGGCTGTTCGTAGCTCGTCACAGCCAGGAGGGGGGGGGGGGGGGGGGGGGGGGGGGGGGGGGTGCACTCTCGTCGGCATGGACACCAGCCCCAGTCCGAGAAACCGGATACAAGAAACGTGCTTGGAATCTGCTCAGTGTTGCAGTCTTTCAAGCCACAGACCATCGAGCGGGCCGTGGTTTAGCTCCGGAAACCTGAGTGTCTGCAGCATGCGAGCTTGTTTGTCAGGCGGCTGTGCGTAGCCCGTTACAGCCAGGACCCATGCTACGGGGTGCGAGAGCACAGGCACGTCCGTCTCGGGAAGAGGGTTCTCCGACAACCGGTGTGTGTGTGTGTGTGTGTGTGTGTGTGTGTGTGTGTGTGTGTGTGTGTGTGTGTGTGTGTGTGTTTGTGTGTGCCTGTCGTTGTGTTGAAAAAAAACAAGCGCTTCGTTTTGTTTGTGTGTCGGTTGATCGTTTTCCCACTTGCATATCCCGTGTATATACAGATGAGGCATTCTGATCAACCACCAAAACACGTTGTTGCCGTGTGCAGCACCAATGGCTGAAGTGCCGAAGAGGCCAGAGTGCGAGGGGCCAGTAGCAGTAGTGGTAGTACTGCATTACTCCACACGAGCAGTACTGCAGTACCGGCTACACAAATACAGTTGACTCGCATCAAATTTGCCACAGTCTCGGTGGACTACAAAGCGGCTACGACAGTTCTTGCAGTGTGGCGCTACCACGAGCAAAACTCATGCACGTGCCGCAACTGGGATTTTTAGTAACTCCGAGCAACTTAAGGACAGTTACGTTGGAGGAAAGTAAACGCACGGCGCCCTAAACTTGTGGTCGCGACTCTCTAAAACGCACTGACTCGTCTTCATATGCCGGTGGCAATCTGCGAAGTAAACTCCGCAGCAGAGCACGTGGTCAGTCGGGGTTGCCGTGTGCAGCACCAATGGCTGAAGTGCCGAAGAGGTCAGAGTGCGAGGAAAGTAAACGCACGACCCCCGTGTTCGCGTTGTTTTGGCATGCGACTTTTGGCTCGACACGCGCACGGCAGCCACCGGTGACGTGGTCTGCCCATCTGTACGCAAAGTACGGCTCGTCGTACTGGACCTGCAGAGGCGTGGCCCCCTACAAAGAAGACGTCAAAAACTAGAGGCGCGTTGCTTCGCGCGGGACTGACCTTCAGAAGCCTTGATGTGGGTCAACTTTTCTGAAGGGACTGACCTTCAGAAACCGAGATATGGGGCCTGCAGAGGCGTGGTGGCAGAAGACGTCGAAAACTAGAGGCGCGTTGCTTCGCGCGGCACTGACTGACCTTCAGAAGCCTTGACGTGGGTCAGCTTTTCTGAAGGGACTGGCCTTTAGAAACCGAGATATGGGACCTGCAGAGGCGTGGTGGCCCCCTACAAACGAAGGCGTCGAAAACTAGAGATGCGACCGGCGAAAATCCGCAGTTTCCCGATGTGCTCGCACTCTCTCCCTCTCTCGGAAAAAGTCGGCGCGGTAGCGGCGACCGTGGGAACACATGCAGGCGGGAGGAGAGAACTGCTGCGGCGTAACGAGCCCGCGCCCGTTGACTTTTGTTTTGATGCATTCTCCGAGCAAAGGCATCCCTTTCGGGCGAGAATCTGTATCGGCTATCCTCAGTGTTGGACATTGCAGTAGGACACTGCAGTCAGGGAAATACTCGAGGGCCTGCCTTATGCTTACTTCGAAGGAGGCTAGAGGGGGAGAAACAATACAACTACAAAGTGGGTCTTTTTTGAACGCTTACGCCCGCCACTAAACCCAGATTCACCTGTGTTTCGTGTGGGCTACAGCACATTTACCTCCTTTGATCTTTTCAGCTGGCAGCCTCCTCAAGTATTACCTACGAAGCAGGTACTTGTACAAAACAAAATGTTTCCCCCGTAGAACAGACACCCTGCATGTATATACGCCAAGCCTCGCAGATTCCCTCGGAAAATCCGTGAGAGGTCGACGGTGTCCTTTGTGGGTCCTCTCCGACGCGTGTCAGATCGAGCACGGTGAGAACTTTGTAGCGCAGTCCAGGAGGCGAACTTTGTAGCGCAGTCCAGAAAGCGAACTTTGTGGCCCATAGCCCAGCGAAAGGACCCGGAAAATCCCCGGATTGTGGATCCGGCGGTGCATTGAGGGCTGGTAGAAGTGCAAGCTGTGCCCGAGCCTCGCAAAAGAAGCCAGGTTGCTTCGAGATCGCGTCTTTACCTTTGTTGCACACAACGCAGGTGACGGCATGTTGAAGGCGACTGGTTAGCACCGCCGGTTTGAGAATCTAGTCTCTCGGCCTGCGTTCGACTCTCATTTCGGCGATGAGTGGACAGATACCAATTTCAGGCTGCGCTTCTTACGTTCGGTCCTGCCGAAACGGAATGGCGCGACCGTTCCGCCAACGCTGGACTTCGCTCGACCGACCGAACGAAAGCCATCTACTACTGAGTTTCAGTTTGGGCCGAAGAACCTGTAGAGACGTGCGTGTGTAAGTTGGAGACGGCTCGTTTGGGCGTTTTCAGGGGGTTTTAGAGGCTTGTGATATAAGGGAAGCTTTCCGTTTTCGATCGACCGCCGGGGGGAAAATCGTAGTATAATGTTTAGGCAGGACACTGCCTCTCATGCATGACCAAGTCTTCTTCGAAGTGCGAAGTAGCAAAGGGAAAAGGGTCGCAGAGACTTGGCTTGCCTGCTTCGCACTTTTTGGAGTAAAAGTCGTTCGTTCGTTCGTTCGGCATCAGTTCGCCTTCGCTCGCCCGCCAGTGCCACCCATACCTTCCCCGTGAAAACAGCATTCATTACTGAGACCGGGTTTGTTTTATTCTTTTACTTGTTAGTTGTCGACAACTTTTTTTGTATTGAGGTGTCATTCAGATGTAAATCCAAAGCCGCCCACGCCAAATTTTGTTAAGCATTGAGTTCTTTTAAGTACATGAACCACACGGATCAACATGCACTGCCTTGAAAGTCAGGTTATCGGATGACGTCGTCACCTGCCATTGCGTCGTCAAGGTCGAGCATTTGTGGAGCTAGCGGGGTTTGGCTTTCTTGCGATTCCAAAGACTGAGTCGGCGAGTACGATGGCGGGCAGGAGTGCCCGTTTTCCACTTTCGAGGGCATTGGTGTGCCCGTGGTCCCCGGTCGTTTCTGAGAGCTGCTTGCCCTCGGTAACTTCTTCTTCCTTCGATGCACCCCTGAGTCGGGTGTGGTCGCCTTCGTCTTCTTCCGCTTGCGGCCGGCGATCGGGCCTTCCTTCGGGGTGCCGAGCACCCTCTTCTTCCGCGCTGGTCGTTCGCTGGTTCCTGGCGTTGGTGGCGGCCTCTTGGTTGCCCGTCCGGTCGACGCTGTTTCCTTTTTCGTTGCTAAGCATTGAGTTCTTTTAAGTACATGAACCACACGGATTAACATGCACTGCCTTGAAAGTCAGGTTATCGGATGACGTCGTCACCTGCCATCGCGTCGTCAAGGTCGAGCATTTGTGGAGCTAGCGGGGTTTGGCTTTCTTGCGATTCCAGAGACTGAGTCGGCGAGTACGAGGGCGGGCACGTGTGCCCGTTTTTGACTTTCGAGGGCATTGGAGTGCCCGTGGTCCCCGGTCGTTTCTGAGAGCTGCTTGCCCTCGGAACCTTCTTCTTCCTTCGATGCACCCCTGAGTCGGGGGTGGTCGCCTTCGTCTTCTTCCGCTTGCGGCCGGCGATCGGGCCTTCCTTCGGGGTGCCAAGCACCCTCTTCTTCAGCGCTGGTCGTTCGCTGGTTCCTGGCGTTGGTGGCGGCCTCTTGGTCGCCCGTCCGGTTGCCGCCGTCTCCTTTTTCGTTGCCGCGAGCGGCGCTCGCGCCGCTCGCTTTCCTAATGGCGTCTCCCGCTGTACACCCACCTGGGTGGGTGAGGAGGGCCTCTTCTTCTTGTTGCGTCCGGGGGTTGACTGGACGTTCGGCTTGTTGGACTGGTGGTGGCCGCGGCTGCAACATGCCGCCGGTCGCCTCTGCGTCAGCGTAGGGAGCCTTTTGCACTCTTGGCAGGTTCCTCTGCCATGCGTGCGGCAGGCATGATGCCCGCTGCGGCAACACGCCGCCGCCGTCTTGCACTCGCCGCACTTCGTCGTGCTGTGCTCTGTGCACACCGCGATCGGCTGCCCATCGTTCGCGTGGTGATGGTGCCGGCAGCACATCTCTACCGTGGGAACGTCCCTTCGGACGAGTGCTCTGCACGCCTCACACTTCCCTCTGTGATGGGTCGCGCACGTGACGAGTGCCTTCTCTATACCGACACCCGGCATATGCACGGGGTCTGGGTGCAGTTGTGGTGGGGCAGGCAGGGCCCACCTCGCCGCTCTCCCGATCGTCCAGTCAGGGTACGTCGGGCACTGCGTCCCTACATCGCTTCCTTTCACTTGTTCCTCAAGTATCGTCCCCGTGTGTGCCTCGCGAAAGCGTGGCCTGGGCCGTATACCCGATATCCCCGTGATGCCCATGAACGACAGCGACGTCGTCGGGCACACCCTCTCTCCTCTCATGCAGCTTCCCAGCCCTTGCTGTGCCGCTTGTTGTTAAGCAGCGGCTGCCAAGACTTGCCGTGACACCTATGATCAAAGTAAAGGAGGAAAGGAGAAAATGTTTCTAAAAAAGAAAAGGGGCAGGTTGTATTTTTGGACCCTCGTAGCTCGCTGGGTCAGGCGCGCCAGGTAGATGCTGGGCTAGTTTCTGTCTGGACTTGGACTGTGTAGTCCTTCTGAAAGCGCTGAAGTGAGGAAACAACAAATGCGGACACGGGGCAGTACGCGAAACCCCTTTCACCCCTTGGCACGCAAACGGACACACGAAAGAAGTGACGTCATACCGCTTCCGTCGAGGAGGATCCGAACAGGGCTGCTCGGCGGTCGACTCGACGCAGCGTGAGTTCCGGTTTTGCACCGGTCTGGCATTGCCTTTATCATCTGCAGGGTTCAGCGTTAGTTACAGCGAAAGTTTCTCTATTTGTGACTCATTAGGCCGGAGGTTCCCAAGTCTCCGGACTCACCGTAGAGGCTTCAAACAAACAAGGTGTGCCGGGGAGCGACACAGCCGGGCTGACTTTTTCGTAGGAACAATGCATTGTACGACATCCACTCGTAGGCCGCCCCCGCGGCGGCGCAACAAACGCGTTCCATCTGCTGTGACGTAGACACGGAGTGTGCATAGTGCGTTGCTCAGGGTAGTCGAAGGCCTGACGATCACACTAATGCAACAAATTTACATTGTAAACACGAAACAGAACGCTGGCAGCCGTGTTTGGGAGAAGATTAGCCTAACGATCATATTCCCTCACTATCATTCACTAGCAGGCTAATCCTCTCCCGGCACGTACAAACAAAAATGGCACTTACTCGGACTGGTATCCTTGAGGATGAAGGCACCTGCTTTGTCCAAATCCTTCAGGCTGTTGTTGCGAAGTCTCACGAACGAGGTAAGCACAGTGGCGGGCGTAAGCTTTCAACCAGGAAGAAGATATTTGTTCCTCCCCTCCTCTCGCCTCCGCCGTCGAAATGAGCGCACAAGGCAGCCGATCGAGTATTTTTCACGTGGCGCACACACAGTGGATTCCCTCGCGGATCGCAGCACGCACGCGGTTGCTATCCACGGGACATCAGCGTACTTACTAAGTCTCGTCTTATACTTCGCTATAACTGCCTGCATAAGACTCTTCTCGCACGCCATCTGGGGCCTTGGTGCAGTCACAAAGATGGACCCTCAAGCGTGTTTTCTGACGTGTTTCCTACCGTCGCTTCGCAGTGTGCGCATTTCCCAGATGTTAAAGTGGGCCCCGCTCCAGCACGCTTCTCTACCCGGCATCTTGAAACTCTTTGGTGGTTCCTCTATCGAGTGTTGGGTGAAGGCATACATTGCACAGGCCCGTGGGTTGGCCCAGGGGACCCACCAGGGGCGGCGGCAGGCGACTGGGCGATGATGGCGTTGACGGCGTGGGCCTGCTGGCTGGTGATCGTGTGCGGTGTTGCCGACACGTGCCAGTGGACGCCCTCCGAGCACGGCGGCGTCGTGAGGGACCCCCGGTACGTTACAAACTCGTCGGCGTGGAAGTCGAAGCTCGGGAACAGCCTCACGGCGCCGCTCGAAGACCCGCCCTTCGCCAGCAGGTCTGCCACCATCGCGTCGCCCGCCCGCGCGTCGTCGACCGCGTACAGCTCGGCCACCACCGCCAGCGGGTACGCGAAGCGCAGGTGGGCCGCGTCCGTCGGGGCGAAGACCAGGTGCCGCTCCAACGGGTACCGCACCCCATTGACGGTGTGCTCGCTCGGCGTGTGGTAGTGCACCTGCAGGAGGGTGTACTGGTCCGCGAGGCCGCTGGTCGTGAGCGTGATGTTGCGTTCCTTCAGCGACAGCTGTGTGTGCAGGGAGCGTAAGCAAGTAGTAGTGGCCTGATGATTCCTGCTTAATGCTCGCGAAGCGTGTGGTAGTGCACTTGCCAGAGTACTGATAGGCGAGGTGTTTAACAAGTAGTAGTAGCTTGATGTCATACAGAACACTGTCAGTTCGTTATGGTGTTCTCGCAAGCATGCGGTACTGCACTTGCAAGATGCGTTAGTAATAGTAGCTTGATGTCTAGATAGAATACTCTCAGCCGCGCGTCGTCGACACGTGCCAGTGGACGCTCTCCAAGCACGGCGGCGTCGTGAGGGACCCCCGGTACGTCACGAACTCGTCGGCGTGGAAGTCGAAGTTTTCCTCGGGAGCAGCCTTTCGCCAGCAGGTCTGCGTCGCCCGCCCGCGCGTCGTCGACCGCGTACAGCTCGGCCACCACCGCCAGCGGGTACGCGAAGCGCAGGTGGGCCGCGTCCGTCGGGGCGAAGACCAGGTGCCGCTCCAACGGGTACCGCACCCCGTTGACGGTGTGCTCGCTCGGCGTGTGGTAGTGCACCTGCAGGAGGGTGTACTGGTCCGCGAGGCCGCTGGTCGTGAGCGTGATGTTAGCGACAGCTGTGTGTGCAGGGAGCGTAAGCAAGAAGTAGTGGCCTGATGATTCCTGCTTAATGCTCGCTGGGCAGACTTGGGTGCCGTTGGCTTTCGCTGTATATTGCTGGTGCTATCCGGATGAGGGGGAGTCTTTGGTGTGACAAACCTTGATTGCAGAGCCCACGCTGTAGTCCAGATTGACCATCGGCACACGGGGCATGAACAGCTTCAAGAACGACGGTGCCGAGTCGATTGCGTTTTCAAGGTCAATCTGTTTTTCGTTTTTTCTGTAAACTGTAAATCGGGAAGTACGTGCTGATAGACTGTACTACACTTGCCTTGATAGCCTACGGTAGCCTGTGTTAAACTGCTGATAGACTGCACCCCGGACTTCAGCAGCCATATACTAAGTCAATGCGGGAGTGAAAAAGTGCGGGAGTGGCCACTCCCGCATTATGTATGAAACCTTGAGGGTGTGTTTTTTTCACCGCGGTGTTGTGTGCACCTCGTTTGAAGCAGGTTAGAGGGGGAGAAAACAATACAACTACAAAGTGGGTCGTTTTTTGTTGAACGCTTACGCCCGCAGATGTACCTGTGTTTCGTGTGGGCTACAGCACATTTACCTCCTTTGTTCTTTTGCAGCTGGCAGCCTCCTCAAGCATTTCAAAGCAGGTGCTTATACAAAAAAGACAGGCGCTTCGTTTTGTTGGTGCGTGCCGGTTGATCGGGTTTCCCACTTGTATTTACCCTGTGTATATCCAGGTGAGGAATTCTGATCAACCACCAAAACACGCTGCCTGCGTCTTTTTACCCTGCACAATACATTGAAGGGCAACCCGCAAGATTGTTCGTACTAAAAAGGGCTACATGGCAACCCCTGCTAAACATGAGAGTACGCGGGGGTCGCACAGTCCCCCACAGGACAGGAGGCTCTGGCCGAGCTGCCTGCGGGAGCACGGAATCGTGACGCCGGCGACACGGGAATTTGCCGGACCGGTACAAGCGCTGATGGCAGAGATCCTGGCGGAGCGGGCGCGCCGGGTCAACGTTAAATGGCTACAACGAAAGGCGGCGACCCCCTGGGCTTAACCGAAAGGCGGCGACCCCCTGGGAGCGCTGCGCGCAGATGCCAACGGCGAAACGCGAGTTCCCGTTCCGGCGCATCGCCCCGGCCTGGGCGTGGCTACGCTACTGGGACGAAAGGACATTCCTGGCAGCGATCGACTGGCTCTCGGGCCTCGAATGGTCATCGGATGGCGACATGGCAGCGGTAGAGGCAGCTATCGACTTCGAGCTGTTCTCGGGCCTCGACATCAAGGCACCTAGCAAGGCGGCCAAGACGCATCGGGAGAAGGCCAACGGGATGCGCTGCATGTTGAGCGCAATCAACAAGCTGGCCGTGCAACAACAACTCGGCAAGTGCCTCCCTGGCGACTTCAAGTCGCGAACGACAGCCTTGTCGTTCATAGGCCTGAGCAGCGTACCCGGCTTCCAGCCCCGGCCCCGCAAATGCCCGAAATCCGGCCGACCATCATGCAGCAGGTGAAAACCGGCTACGGCACAGCGCCGGCGTACCCGCCCGAGCGGACGGACAGAGCGCGGCGATGGGTAATCCCCAGAGCGCCACTGGCCAACCCGGATCCCCTGCACCTCCCACACGCAGTGCCGGAGGCGACGAAGAATGCCCCCAAGTGCGCTACCCATCACAAAGGGAAGTGCGCAGTCTGTCGCGCACTCGGACACCACCACGGCCCTACGGTGGAGGCATGTTGCCGACACCACCACACCGACAACGACGGCTTACCTCCGGCGGTCTGCGACCGGCACCGCATGACGAGATGCGTGGAGTGCAACACGCCAACAGCGTGCTGCAAGGCCGGCCACCATGACTGCCGCGAACACGCCCGCGGTCCGTGTGACGACTGCCGCGGCTTACCGACGCTAGCGGAACGGCGGCCGTCAGCCTGCTGCAAAAAGGGCCACCACGTGCCAGCGCCCCCGAAGCCAAAAAGCCAAGGGGCCGACAGAAGCCGACGACACCACCGCGCATGAAGAGGACGCGTCAAGCGTCCCCAAAGGCGGCCAAGATGGCGAAAAAGCACGCTCCGACCGAGCCGGCCCGAGCGACACCACCAAGAAAGGGGCAGAAAAGAGCCCGACTCCCGACACCACCGAATGACCCGGCGGGAAAACCCGGAAAAAAGCACGCCGCGCGAAAGCGTAACATTTCGAGAATGGAGCTGGATATCACCAGCCCTGCCACCTCGACTTCATCCTCATCCATGTCAGGATCGCCCCCTCAAGCGACTGCTTCGGCGGGACAGCCGGCGCGAAAGCGCAACAAACGAAAAATGGAGCTGGTTATCACCAGCCTATTATCACCGTCCTCGTCCGCTTTGAGATCGTCCTCGGACGACGTATTCAAATAACCCTAGCCTATGACAAATGCAAGCTTACCTGTGGTACCTGCATTTCAAGTTCACACTGCTAAACATGCCTGACTTCTTCCCCATCGTCGACCCGGAAACAGCCAAACCGGCCCGGAAAGTCCGCACCGCGAAAGCGAGCGGGAATTGAACTTGACTTGGAAATGACTAGTTTGACCACATCCTCATCATCGTTGACTCTCCCGACGGACGACGTCATAAAGTAACACTAGCCCGTGAACAGTGCTTGCCTGCCTTGATGGCACTTGCACCTTAAAGAACTCAATGCTAAACATGTATGCACGTGGGGGGCCCGAGATCGCTTTCATCGCGAACGTGAACTCGGTGTCGGTCACAAGAGCCATGGACTCGGCAAAGCACATAGGAAAAAAGAGCGCGCGCTAAAGTAAGTCGAATAGTCGGCAACAGGCAGCAAGGATATACACACAACTATACTATACCTTAAAGGAACCTTTATGACTACGGTCACCCGGGGACTATAAAACCCCGGATCCCTAAGCGAACTTGCACTCTAAAAAGAATTCTCCCTTTTAGACCCCCCCGCGCATACGTCGATGGGCGACTGCTGCTGCCCGGCGCATGCAGGAAACTCCGCGGGCCAGTCTGCGGGGCGGCTGTAGTCGAAATCAGCATCGTCTGCTCGGACGCTTCGCGCCGCGGTCAGAGCGAGCGCCGCAACGTACACGCGGACCATCATTGCACTCCCCACAAGACGATCTTTTCACGCTCTTCCCGCTTGTTTTCTTGTCGTTTTATCACCCCCCTACTTTATGCGCCGGCACGCATCCGCACTTTCGCGGCGTGTATCCTTCTTTTCTTTCACCTGCAGAGCAGAGGTACCAGGGAAAGCCTGAGCTTCACGTGTTCGGCGGTACTGCAGAGCCACGGGCCTACGGGTCAAGTGGTTACCGATTTCTCAAACTAAAGCATCAAGGCTTGGCGCACCTTGGGGCTTGGCGCTCGCGCTGAACACAAGCTCGTCGAGACGGTCAGCCGCAGGGCAGAGCGGACGGAGGGGGTAATCTCAGGGCCGCCCACGTGATAAGCCGTTAAGCATTGAGTTCTTTTAAGTACATGAACCACATGGATTAGCATGCACTGCCTTGAAAGTCAGGTTATCGGATGACGTCGTCACCTGCCATTGCGTCGTCAAGGTCGAGCATTTGTGGCGCTAGCGGGGTTTGGCTTTCTTGCGATTCCAGAAACTGAGTCGGCGAGTACGAGGGCGGGCACGTGTGTCCGTTTTCAACTTTCGAGGGCATTGGTGTGCCCGTGGTCCCCGGTCGTTTCTGAGAGCTGCTTGCCCTCGGTACCTTCTTCTTCCTTCGATGCACCCCTGAGTCGGGTGTGGTCGCCTTCGTCTTCTTCCGCTTGCGGCCGGCGATCGGGCCTTCCTTCGGGGTGCCGAGCACCCTCTTCTTCAGCGCTGGTCGTTCGCTGGTTCCTGGCGTTGGTGGCGGCCTCTTGGTCGCCCGGCCGGTCGTCGCCGTCTCCTTTTTCGTTGCCGCGGGCGGCGCTTGCGCCGCTGGCTTTCCTACTGGCGTTCCCCGTTGTACGCCCACCTGGGTGGGTGAGGAGGGCCTCTTCTTCTTGTTGCGTCCGGGGGTTGACGGGACGTTCGGTTCGTTGGACTGGTGGTGGCCGCGGCGGCAACATGCCGCCGGTCGCCTCTGCGTCAGCGTAGGGAGCCTCTTGCACTCTTGGCAGGTCCCTCCGCCATGCGTGCGGCAGGCATGATGCCCGCTGCGGCAACATGCCGCCGCCGTCTTGCACACACCGTTAAGCATTGAGTTCTTTAACCACATGGATTAGCATGCCGTTAAGCAGCGGCTGCCGGCTTATCCCGTGACACCTTTTCTATGTACGTTCTAGAAAGAGTAGCGTTGGCACTCTTACAGGTTTGTTCCCTCGTAGCTCGCGGGGAACGGGCACTCCAGTGAAACTGGGTATGTTACCGTTTCAGGTTTGGATTCTGGGAGCATTGCCTCATGTGAATTCTGAGACTTATTTCTCCCACGAATGGTGAACCAGCTTTGGTGACCGCTGTTCCGCAGTGGATACATCGATAGGTTTCCCGACTTGCGGATCGTGCTCGGTCATTTGAAGGGACGCGGACAGTCGACGAGTGGTCTGGTTGAGATGAAGAAGCTCCTCGTTCGGCTATGGAACAAAGCAGCACCGACATGGAAGCACAAGCCAATCCAAGGACAGCCAAGCAGGGCTTCCAGGGCACGGGGAACCTACGGAGTAACGAATAGCTCACTCGAGTGACCGATAAATCCCCTTGGCAATGCCACCCAACGCACTGCAACACGCATGCACAATGCCGGACGCTAGCGTCTGTACAATAATATGTCGGCGAAGAATGAGCTCCCTCCGGAGGTGGGTGGCCTGCAGCGTGCTCGTGAACGAACCAGCCGCGGCTTCTGCTTGTGCGATTTGACCTGTACGCGCTCAAGTTAAGCCGCTGCCACACACAGCCCTTTTAGCAACAAGCAGGTACTTCAAGGAGGCAGTTACTCGGTTGTCGCACTCAAGCGGAACTCACCTGATTTTGGTAAGTTTTATGCAGTACTAATCTTTCGTACCAACAATGCATTGCTAACACCAAAAGAAACAGAACGGCAAAAACAGGCAAGGAGTGAAGCAAAGATACGCGAAGAACAGTTGATTCGCAGCTTTCGACCGATGAAGAACGAGACTGTGTAATGTGCTCTTTCCTTCGCCTTTTACTCACGAGAGGGGGGGTCGGGGGATTCTTGCGTTGAGATACAATACGCGGTGGAGTCCAGCTCCCCTCAAATGCTGGAGCCAGAGCTGGAGTTAGAAAGGGGGCGTCTCGCCCGCTTCTTTAGAGTTAAAGTTCGGCGTAATGCCCTTATATCCCAAACTGGGATATAATGGCACAAATTTGTTTTGACCAATTTGCATCGAGGAAGATGCTGGAAAAACTTGCCGAGAACGGGATTGAACCCCTGACCGCTCTGGGATATACGGGCACAAAATTGTTTAGGGTGGGACATAAGGGAAATTAATCGTTAAAGTTCGCTTGAAATACCGGGGTTTTTAGGGTCTCCGTGTGACCGTTGACAAATGGGTTCTCTTAGAGCAAAGGAAGGGCTGTATGGTTATGGGTGTGTATTTGGGTGATTTGGTGGGTTTTGGATGTACATTCCTGCGCTGTTTTCGGGTGCTTTGGTGGGTTTTGGATGTACATTCCTGCGCTGTTTTTGGGTGCAGCGCTCCCGTGTCGGTTCTCCGAATCCCCCCCGCAATCGTGAGCGGCACGAACTCAAGAGGCGCGATCAACTGTCCCCTGCGGAATCTGCATACTCTCAAAGAAGGAGCAGCCCCGTCCGCGGCCTGCAGGAATGCAGGGCGGCGGCGTGGGGGCTACATGGTGTAAGAGGGACGATGCGACCTGTTGAACTTTGTTTGGTCCTGGAGCAGAATCCCCTGAGAAAGAAGAAGAAGAAGAAGAAGAAGAAGAACAAGAAGAAGAAGTGTGAAAACGAGTTTTTGCCTAGAGGCTTTTCGTGTTATTCTGCAGAAGGAACAACCCCGGATCTTCTGCACCGATGCGCGACGAAGCAACGGGCGACCGTTCTTCGCGCCTACAGACACCTCTGCGAAGGGGGAGAAATGTTCGTTTCTAGCACTTTTCGAAGTGAAAGGCTCGGTTGAAAACCTTTTTTTTTGGTTGGGATCGTTTAACCTTTTCGTGTGCAGCTGTCGTTTCCCGGAAATTCTCCCTTCGGTACAACAGTACTACTGAGTGAGTGCCGTTTGTGTGCGCACATGCATTGTTGACAGGACACGAAAGATTGCAGCAGCCGGCAGCGTACGATGTCCCGCGAGGGTAGGCAGTTCTATGCAGCTCCAGGAAAACACTCAGAATTGCCTGCGTTCTAGCTCCTGCCCCAGAGCGTCTCCTTTACCTGCTTTGGTACGTGCCATGCAGTACGCCGCCAACGGCTAACATTTCGTGTCAACACTGCCTGCGCGCACTAGCGGAAATCACCTGCTTTGGCGAGTGTCATAGTACGCTGCCAACTGCTGCAATATTTCGCGTCAAAAACGCACGCACTACGCGGCACTCACCCGCTTTGGTAAGTGACACGTGGCGCGCTGCTAATCTTTCGTAGCAACAACGTATTGTCAACACAAAAGAGTAGGACCGCTGGTGTGCTCAAACTCCGGTAGTTCGTGGCCTGTCGAGGATGTACGGGCCTACCCCACCTTTTCCAGAAGGCCGCTGCTGTCTCGATTCTCATACTTGCAAACGCATCCCTGGCGCGTCCCCCGCTCAGTCGAGAGAGTAGAACCACTGCTTTTTGATGGTGCGGTCGTTCGCTTCCTGCACCGGGCGGGCGTTGCCGAGTGCCGTGGTGATGCTGCCGACGATCTTCGGGTTCGGCGAGCCATTCTCGTGGCAGCCTGACATGCCTTGCAAAACGGACACCATCGTATCCCGCTGAGCGCCTGTGTGTGCGTGTGTTGAAGTTAAGGGCTTTGAGTGGGTAACGTCTGAATCGAAGTATAGCCCACGTCGTCACTTTTCACCAGTCGGCTTTGAGTTTCCGACACGCTGCATTTGGGTCCGGTGACTCCTCTCCGAAGGGTAGGGGGCGGGAGCCTTCGGGGGACGGATAGAGCGTGGGAGGCTGTCAGCTTCTCCATCCGGCACTCAGCTCAAGGCTTCTGTTTTCATCTTGCGCGGTATTAGCTGCACGGGGGTTTTGGCCCCGTGCAACGGCTGAGTGTCTTCGCACAGGCGGCCTCACCCGAGGATGTGGCAAGCTCTCTCTGTGCAATGAGCTTGGCCTGACTAGCTGCTCCAAACTCCGGGTGCAAGCACCCGTATGTCGGCAGTCGCCACCTGGGCCACAGTTTTGAGTCCTGTTCCGTGACTCGCTCGCACGGGGAAGTGGCGCGAATCAGTTGTCGCCAAGCATTCTGCAATGCTGACGACTGCTACCCCTGGGTGGGTGTGTGTGTGTGTGTGGGTACTTTGCAGAACATCGCGACCCTGGTGCTTGCCCCTGGGGTGCTCAATACCCAGCTCGACCCCTAGATGCCGCTGGCATAGGAGGATCACCACCGTGCAGTCACGCAGGAGACTATCTAGGACACCCCCCGGGTGTCCCAGGTTTTACCCGGTCTGTCATTTACCCGTTCCAGCTTTAGTCCAGTTCAGCACTTACTCCAATTACGGTAGGTAGTATTGAGGTACGTATACGACGTGTGCGTGATGCTAGGCAATGCAGAGAGGAGAAGATCTTAGCTTGATGTTAACAGAACACTGCCTGTGTCGTGCATGTTTGATGCTAGCGAAGAAGGGCGGGGGCTTGCAACGGGCTTGAACCATGGAACCGCACTGGTCCCATCTGCACCGTGTTTCGGTAGCTTTTGTGTCGTGATGGTCATACCAGACATGGGGTGGACCTTGCCAGAAACGTACCACGTGACCACCTCGGTGCATGGCGGAGTTGTGAGCGAGCCTGGGTACACGAAGAATTCGTCTTTCATGAAGGTGAAGGAAGGCTTGAAGTTGGTCAGCGTCGACGACGTCCCACCTTCCGCGGTGCTTCCGTCGGTGCCGAAGCCAGCCTTGATGAGGGCGTCCATCATCGGGTCGGCAGAGGACACGTTGTACACTTCGGCAATCACGATGATGGGGTACCTGTGGAGTGGGTGGATTACAAGGACGTGCTTGGAATGGGTTTGTTTTCAACACACCGCACTGTGTCCTTCCTGCACGGAGAACTCGAGTGGGTTGAGGCAGGTCTTTTGAGACTGAATTTTTAAATAAGCGGATGCTGCCCGACGAAGAACAGAAGGGATCCCAAGTGCTGTAACTACCGAACCACGTGTTGAGCGGACGTGAGGTCATGCGGGTCTACCCCAGCACGACAAATCACACAAACACAACAGGTCAAAGTCCTGAGTGAGAAAACAACACACGGTGGTGTAAGCGAAGAACGAATCAGACTGTGTTTGTATCGTATTTGCCCCTTACCTCTATATTTCCTCCCTTCCATTCGGAGTCGAAGAAGCTACGTCGAGTATTTCTTATGGTACCCACATTGCGTTGTTAACGCGGCTCATATGGATACGTGAACTTGCTTTTTCTCGACGGGGTGTGTGTGTGGTCCTTTTTAAGATGGATTGTGTCTGCGCTCTCTCTCCCTTAAGGTTGCCGCCCGAGGGAACCGGCTGTGAGCCGAAACCCGGCGCCGGTCTCTCCGGACTGCACCAGGAGAGAACTTCGCGGCGGATCACAAAAGCACCCACCCTGCACAAGGCACGCGCCCAAGACCCGTGCACGGCTACCGTAGCACCCTCCACGTTTGCACCCTTCCTCGGGTGCTACGGTCGGGAAGGGGCTTCAAAGTAGTTGGGAAAACACGTTTCCCTTCCCCGCGTTCTGCGTGTGGGGTTGCCACCGGGCAACTGCCGCAGCAGCCGCAGATACGTCCTTCGCCCTTGGCTTACTTTCGGGAGGTCGCTGCTTACCTACCTACCAGTGTGTTCCTGGTTGCCCTATTTTTTTCGACGGGGTGTGCCGTCACATGTATCACTCATTCCACGAAAAAGTGTCACAGATTTCGGCTTTTTTCGGATTTCTGCCGAAAATTTCCATCTGCAGGTCCGAAAATGGTCGGTTTCGAGATATTTAGGACACGTTTGAATCCGTTGAGGACAGGGCTTTCCGAATATCTGGTCGGATAAAAATTTTGACCGACCCCCCCCCCCATAAATTGAGGCCGGGTCTCCAAAAAATGGGGTCTGAAAATCGACTTCTTTTTTTCTCGGCATGCAGGAACAAGTCAGATTTGACTCGCCACAGAATTCTACGGGGGTGCCGATACGGTCCCGTGACAGAACTACGCGATTCCTCAAAAATTTGGCGGAAAATCCCAAAATTGTGCCTCCTCCTGCCGGATACGACGAAATTTTTTTCGAGATTTTATTTCCCTTCACTGTGTTTGCGACGCAGCGGTCGAAGCGTTCGAATGGTCAGAGAAAGAAAAATAGCAAGAGGCAAGTTCTTGGGATTTTGTGTAGGGCGCAAGGCGAGCGCCGGGACCCGTGGATTCACACAGGCCACCTTGCTCCAGGGAGGGGCACGGGCTGCCTAAATTTTCACGAACTGTCCAGTTTCAGATCCGCTTTGGAGAGGACGCGCCATATAACACGCAGCGACGAGGGGTACTCATTTTGCGTGGCGCCCTCTTCCGTGTGCAATCACGCGGAAGGAAACATCAGACATGCCCGAAAAACGTCAGAACATCCTGGCCGCAAGGGTTTTTTAACGTCTAAGGCTCTCCCCGTCTGGGAGGGTGGGAGGGACTTCAAAAAATGTTTCTGACCTGCGGGTCAAGAAAAAAGACGTCGCAAACCACAGGAAAAGGGAAAAAGAGGTGTGTACGGGTGGTTACCTGTTTGTGGCAGGATAATAAAACCTTCCGGAAAAAGTCTTCGTGTTTTTCCTCTCGATTTTATTTCCCTTCACTGTGTTTGCGACGCAGCGGTCGAAGCGTTCGAATGGTCAGAGAAAAAAATAGCAAGAGGCAAGTTCTTGGGATTTTGTGTAGGGCGCAAGGCGAGCGCCGGGACCCGTGGATTCACACAGGCCACCTTGCTCCAGGGAGGGGCACGGGCTGCCTAAATTTTCACGAACTGTCCAGTTTCAGATCCGCTTTGGAGAGGACGCGCCATATAACACGCAGCGACGAGGGGTACTCATTTTGCGTGGCGCCCTCTTCCGTGTGCAATCACGCGGAAGGAAACATCAGACATATTAAGAAAAAACGATAAGCAGCTCCCCCCCCCCCCTTTTTTCCTTGACCACGCATCCTCTCCTCTCAGTTCATCTGACCACTCAGCAACAGTACGTTAGCGTTTCATAATGCGCATCCCCACGCGCAGATCACGACAGAAGCTAGAAGAAGCGGTGGGGGAAAAGAACGCGCTCAGGTTCTTTCTCTGGTGTCCACATCCGCCACCATTTTTGCGCTTGCCACCAGGTGAGTCTCGACCTGTGCCTCCCCAATGGCCCTGTGCATGTCAACCAGTAGCCGATTTTCTACGGGATGCGGTGACGCCAACTTACGGAACCGGCTCTCTGCGGTGCTGTTATCGTGGAAAACGCTAAACAGCACCCAGCCGTTCGTGATTCTCCTGGCAACCCGCAGCCCAATCACGGCACATGCGAGCTCTCGGCGCCTGATCGGGACTGGAGGCGAAAGCTGAGCTAGCTTCATCGTCCATTTCCAGCTGCTTCGTACCAGAACGCATCTCTCCACCGGGTCCAGAATGGCAATGGCACCCCCCTCATCTGAGGCGTCCGTCCAGACGTGGACGTTGCGCGTTGGGTGCTGAATCCTTCTGGGCTTACAATGCAACAGCCATGCCCTTCCTCTGTTAACCTCCTCTACGATGGCTCGGGGGAGTCTGATCACAGTGTCCCAGTCCTTGACTGTCGTGCATACGCTGCTTAGCTGTCGATTTGCCCGCAGCAATTCCGGATACACCGCTGCAGGACTCCGCATGACGAATAAACCCCATCTGAGACATCCAATGAACTGAGCCAGAGCCCTGTACGACGTAATCTTTTGTCCGAATAGAGCGTTCACCGACTCCGCCCATTGCCGTGGGATCGAAAGCGTCTTTTCCGTGAGATTGAGTTCTATCCCATCGAAAGTTCCCGATGCCGAGGGTTCTGTCACTTTGTCTTCCCTAACGACAATGCGGGCCTCCCGGAGGGTCTGCCTCAATCGCTGTTCCTGAGCCCTAACATCGTCAACTCCTTCGCCTCCAAGAGCAATGTCGTCGTAAATTGCCAAGCTCGAGGAGTCCACGCCTGCACCGCGCCGCACACCCAGTGTCGTCAGCTGCGCAATGGTGGGCGACCGCGATATGCCCGGCACTGCGATGGTAAATAAGTAATATTTTCCGTCGCGTGCCCTAAAACCCAGGTTCTCCATCAGAGCCGCTGACACAGGCAGCTGATAAAAATACCCGAGGAGGTCGAGTGTCATGAACACCTCAAACTCGAGTGTAAACGCCTCGATGTCAGCGAGTGACGGCGTCTTCGGGGAAAGAACTGGGGCTGTTCGGAGGTCAAACGGCCGGCCATCTATGAGAAGCCGCGTCTCTTGTTTATTTTTCTTCGGGATCTTGAACACACAGAGGGTGATTCGTGGCCTTCGAGCGGCGCGCTTCACCACACCACTTTCGAGCATCGCCTGCAAATCAGCGTCGGATATATCCCGACTTGGTAGAGCTTGATGTCTTTCTGTAGACGTGAGAAGTGGCTCCTGCGTGCACTGCCTGAGGACAAAAATCTCCTGTGGTGTCAACCCCTGCTCAACGACTTCGTAATTCGCCCTGGAGGAGGGCAGCTTATCCAACGGCCCCACGGCTCCTCGAAACGGCGTCTTAGGCAGGGAACGCATGTACGTCTTTGTAGTCAGAGTGGCGAGCGCCAGTTCTTGCTTCCTTATTTCGCTTGTGCACTCGCTTCGTTCTTTTTCGATAGTCTCGGCAATATTGAATTCTCCCTCAAAAGCAGCTTCGCTTTGCTCGCCTAAGTCACCACACAGGAGGCTGCTCGCCCAGTTGAGCTCGTCGTCCACGATGTTTGAAATGTCAGGGTGGTTCTGCCTTTTCCAATCTTTGAGGGGATGCTCCTTCTGCAGGTTCTGGGCATACGCCGGGCAATAAGAACTGACTTTCGATGTTCCTTTAACCTTCAGTGCCCCTTGGTCTTGCAGCCTTCTTTGTTCTGGCACTCTGCCTTCTCGCTGCTGCGAGGTATGGGCATCGCTCAGCTTGGCGTGGCGGTCATCCTGTTGCCCTGCGAGGCAACGGCCCTTGCTCTGCGGAACAGCACTCTGTTTGCCTGGCGAGGCAGCGCTCCTGTTGCTCTGCGGAGCAGAACTCCCGTTACCTGGGGAGACGGCGGTTTTGTCGCTCTGCGGAGCTGCATCCTTGTTGCCCTGCGGGGCGGCGGCCTTGTTGCTCTGCGGAGCTGTCTTGTCGTTGCCCTGCGGGGTGGCGGTCTTGTTGCTCTGCGGAGCTGCTTTCTCGTTGCCCTGCGGGGCAGCGGCCCTGTTGCTCTGCGGAGCTGCCTTGTCATAGCCCTGCGGGGCGGCGGTCTTGTTGCTCTGCGGAGCTGCTTTCTCGTTGCCCTGCGGGGCAGTGGCCCTGTTGCTCTGCGGAGCCGCCTTGTCGTTGCCCTGCGGGGCGGCGGTCTTGTTGCTCTGCGGAGCTGCTTTCTCGTTGCCCTGCGGGGCAGTGGCCCTGTTGCTCTGCGGAGCTGCCTTCTCGTCGCCCTGCGGGGCTGTGGCCCTGTTCTGCGGAGCGGCCTTCTCGTTGCCTTGCGAGGCGGCGGCCCGCGTTGTGTGGCTTTCTCGTTGCCCTGCGAGGCGGCGTCCTTGTCGCCCTGCACAGCGGACTTGTTGTTGCTCTGCGGACCAGGTGCCACTTACTCGCGTAACGCCACATGCAGCCTTGCAGATACCCTTGCCGTTCTCGTGTGGTCTGGTGTGACGCAGCCCCACAGGTATCTCCTCAGAGTGGCGATGGACGTGTGCCGTGCAATCAACAGGAGCTCGTCCCATTGCGCCCCGCTCTTCGCCAGATGCTGCAACGCGCCCCGTTTCCAGCTGTGTTCCGCGCAACCTGGAACCAACTTTCTTGCCAGGGCTAGGAGGTGCCTGATCGTGGCCCTCTGGAACGGCTGCTTCAGGCCTATCCACCTCTTCACTTTCTCGCGTTGCAAGGGCGGCAGCTGGTAGAGCACTTCTACCTCGCGTAGCCTCAATTTCGCCTCTTTGGTGGTCCACCAAGCTATCCGTAGCACCCCTCGCGCTGTCAGCGTGACATCCTCTGGCTTGATCTCCAGAAGATCGGCCATCCGCAGGGCGCAGCCCCACAGAAGAGCCGCCGCAGCTACTACTTCCATGTCCGCAGCCGCGTGCATCACGCTTCGCGCTTCCTCGAGCGTCAGAGGGTGTGCGTGATCTGGCATTTCCCGCCTTTCGAGGCGCCGCTTCAGCAGCGCCCGCTTCGTCTCCTTCATCTCTGCGGCCGAAACGCCCATCTTCGGGCCCAAAGCGCTGAGGTAAGACTCGACGCTGGTCGTCCGCATGTTGCCCTTCCTGGGGCGGCCTCGCTTTCCGCTTTCCCGTGCGACGAACTTCGCCAACTGCGCTTCGCTCATCCCACCGTCCACCATGGCAGCCGCAAAAGCCTTCAACTTGAAAACTGCTGGTGCCTGCTGCAGGTCTGTCGCTTCCGCAAACTTCGCAACGGTCGCTGCCATCGACGCCCGCTGCGCCGCCGTCCCTTCGGTCGTTGCTGCCGCTTCGAACGTCTCCACTTTTTCCTCCCAGCTGTACCGGGAGGAGAGTCAATGGTTTTTTGGCGTTTTCTGCGGAACCTGCTGGTGGACATGCCTGAATCGGCAGTCCCTTCGGAAGCATCGTCCACTTCGAAAATTCTGACACACAGGCCGGGGTCGGTCGGTCGTCTGACGGGTTTGCTGCTTGTATGTCGTTGCAAAGCGCCGCCTCGCCTCGCGCTGGCGCTCGGGAAGCCGGTTCGTCTCCTGGACGGTCCGCATAACCCTTCCGGCCTTCGGGTCTCTCGTGTCGTATATGGCCTGTTGTTGTTCCAGCTCATCGAACATGTGGACAAGTTTCAAGACCCAGAGGCTCGTCCCTGTTCCGGTTCCACGCATTCTGAGATGCTCTCTGATCCTCAGCACCGTGTCGTGGCGCTGCTCCTGCAGGCGCTGGTTCTCTTTGAATCGATAGCACCGGGCGATAGCCGACTCAAGGAGTAGGAGTTTTCCCGCTCCGATGGGCCCTTCCCTCCAGTACCCGGCGTCCAAAAGAGCAAAATCGTCCTCCTTTTCCTCGTCAGACACGGCGTTGTCCAACGGCGGAAGCAACTGGTCCAGGATCTCCACTGCTTCCTTCTCGTCTGAGATCAGCGCCAGTTCCCGGAGTGCATCTGAGTCGACCCGACTCCAAAAGCCCGGTTGCGCCTCTTCATAAGCGGATACGAGAACGTCCGCCCTGTCCGAGGGCAGGCTTGGAAATACCTGCTCCGGTCTCACCATAACATCCCTACGTCGCCTTTTCGCTGCAGAATTCTCCAGCTCGCCCTCTAAGAGGCGTTTCTCCGCCGTCTGCACCTTCGCCTCACGGTCCATAAGCTCCTTCTCTTTCTCGGCAGCTTTTCTCTCCCTCTCCTGCAGATTCTCTTCGTCGGCCGGTCTCATTTTCGGCGGCATGATTTTTGATTTTTTCAAGCGGACTTTAATCTTTTTACTTCAAAAAATGTTTCTGACCTGCGGGTCAAGAAAAAAGACGTCGCAAACCACAGGAAAAGGGAAAAAGAGGTGTGTACGGGTGGTTACCTGTTTGTGGCAGGATAATAAAACCTTCCGGAAAAAGTCTTCGTGTTTTTCCTCTCGAAAAAAAAACACCCAAAGCGGGACTCGAACCGGCGACCAAAAGAGTCATTGGTGAGTGCACTGACGGCTACGCTACTTGTGCCAAAAATTCGAGAATGTTTTTCTCTTCTTCCCTCGCAAACCACCAAAAAGGTCGCTGGTTCGATTCCTCGCGGCGTCGAGCGTTTTGGAGCTCGTAGTGCGTGTTCTGCTTACAGTGGTGTAGCGGGGGTCAAACCGCAGACTTCCTGACGGGGCACGCGAACCACCGGAAGGATGATTCAAATACCGAAAATGAAATCGCCCGCGTTTTTTTCGCCCGTGGTCTAACGGGTAGCACGCCCACATGTGGTTCTGGGGGTGCTTGGTTCGATTCCTGCGAGGAGTGTTTTTTTTGAGGACCGAAACTCGGCCCAAAAACGTCTAAAGTGCCATCTGGGGGTCAGATTTTTGGCTATATCGAGTTCCAAAAAGGTGCCGATACTTGCCGTGGATAGCTCTTTCCATCCCAAAAAAAAATTCCGAATTTTGCTCAAAATTTGACCTGAACATGTCGGATATGAGGAAGCAAAATCTGTGACACGTTTTCGTGGAATGAGTGGTATTTCTTCGTTGAACGCAGGGCTCGACCGTTTTTTTAGAGTGCAAGTTCGCTTAGGGATCCGGGGTTTTATGGTCTCCGGGTGACCGTAGTCATAAAGGTTCCTTTAAGGTATTGTATGTTTGTGTGTATATCTTTGCTGCCTATTGCCGACTATTCGACTTACTTTAGCGCGCGCTCTTTTTCCTATGTGCTTTGCCAAGTCCATGGCTCTTGTGACCGACACCGAGTTCACGTTCGCGAGGAAAGCGATCTCGGGCCCCCCACGTGCATACATGTTTAGCAGGGGTTGCCATGTAGCCCGTATCGGTCTAGTGTCCTGGTAGTTGTTGCCTTGGCGGCAGTCTGATTGTTACCTGTGTCTTCTGTGTGCTAAAGGGACTTATTTTTACGTAAAGCTGGATTCACGACGCAAGCGAGACCGCCACCACGGTTTGCAGCTTCGCATTGCCTCCGAACATTTCATGTGTTGGAGGGAATAATGGTAAACAGTAAAATCCTCACTCCTATACTTGTTGTGTCCGTCGGCTCTCGTCCACCGAGGTCCGGTTGCCGCTCGTCCTATGTTGGCGTATAGGTGAAGCCAGGAAGCAGCAGATCTTGCTGCTGACCACATGATGTGGGCGGGAGGGAAAGCAAGCTACTTTTGTTTTTTAGAGTTAAAGTTCGCTTGAAATTCCGGGGTTTTAGGGTCTCCGTGTGACCGTTCATGAATGGGTTCTCTTAGAGCAAGAAAGGGCTATATGGTTCTGGGTTGTATATTTTGGTGCACGCTTTCGTAATGGGTTATGCTAGCCATGTCCGGGACTGTTTGTGACCGACACCAAGTACATTCCTTCGTGAAGTGTAGTCTTGGGCCCCCCACGTTCTACAAGTTGAGCAGGGGTTGCCTTGTAGCCCGTACCGGTCTGTTGTCCGCGTTTATATGTATTTTCTCGCAGTGTGGTGCTTGGATTTCACGGCACTTGCGGTGCTTCACGTGGTGCGGGTTGTTTCCGTCCTAAAATAAGGTTTTTTTTGGGTAGATTTGCAGGGTAAAACTGTTCGTTGCTCGCCACAGTTAAGGCACTCTGGGCACACTGGGTACCCGTGGTTAGTGAGGTTATTCGTCTGATGGAGTCGTCGTTGCTGTGCGTTGTTTACAGTGCTTCTTTTTGCACCAGGGCTTATGGTGTCGTAGACTTTTGAAGAGTGGTTTCCCCACGGTTCGTCCGTCGCTGTGGCAGTAGGGACATCTCTCTCGTTTCTGGGTGGTGCTTCGCAGCGTTGTTTCTGCTTGTGACTTAGTTCTGGTTGGTTTCTTCTTGCAGTAACGTAGGTGCGTCCGTAATCCTTGTTTTCCCTTCAGTTTGAGGCCGGTTGTTGTTGTGCGTGTGTGGCAGTGGGGACATCGTAAGTCGTCTTCACTGCTGGTCTCTGTTTCCGCGGTGGTACTGGAGGTCTGTGACGTGCCTGGTGTTGTGGGTGTTTGTGTGCTGTCGTGTCGTTGTGTGGGTGTGTCGGTAGATGTCTCGTCTCCGCGCATGGCTCTAAGTATACTTTGCGTCGAGTCCGGCTCTTGTGTTGTGGTTCTGGACGTGGCAGGCTTTGGGGGTTCATAGTGGTTGTGGTCTATGGGTGGCGGGACATCCGTCTGTGGGTAGTCTTTGAGCTGGTAGACGCAGAGGTAAACTTCGTTGTCGGCGTAGTTTTGTGTCGAAGTGGAGTGCGTCTGTAGTCCGTCGAAGCGCGTCCATCGTTGGTTAGCGTCGATATCGTTGAGGGCGTGGATGACGTAGTGCCCTGCGTTGTTGTGGCCGGAGTGTACTGCTATGGCTTTGAGAACGAGTGGTGTGTTTTGTCCTGGCAGCGTGATAGAGTGGTCGGCGCGTATAGCGGTACGGTTCGTCGCTTCGTGTCTACGGGCTCTTTGAAGCTGAATCAACAGCATTGAATTAATGCGGTGAAATGTTGTTGTTGTGAGGGTGGTATCGGTGATTTTGCAGACTTCGCATCTGTAGTCGGCGGCGGGGCCAGGTTTGATGTGGTTGTTCAAGCACCGTTGGATCGAGTGGTCGATTGGAGGTAGAAAGGTTATGTCGTGGTCTTCGGGGGGGTTGGTTTTGTTGTGGTTGCAGTTTTTACAAGTAGTTGTCGTCGTCGTTGTATGTCGTAGACCGTTGAAAGCGTCAGGAAGATCATGACGTACGTGTGCTCTAAAACACAGGTAAATCTGGGTTTAGTGGCGGGCGTAAGCGTACAACAAAAAAGACCCACGTTGTAGTCGTACTGGTTTCTCCCCCCTCTAGCCTCCGTCGGAATGAGCACAAGGCAGTCCCCCGAGTATTTCTCTAAACGGTTGGAGCGGCAAGCCTGTCGTTCGGATTATTACCAGCCAAATAACCAAAACTTTTTTCCTGAGAAAGAGATTAAACGTCGCGTACCTGGTTTCCGTGAGATACGCCAAGTCGCTCGGTTTGAAGACAAGCTGCCGCTCGAGTTCGAAGCGTCTGCCTTCGATGAGATGCTCCGAGGGGGAGTGGTACCGCATTTCGGCCAGGGTGAACTGCGACCAGAAGCCCTGCCCCGTGAGCGTGATGCCGCGGGACGAAAGATCGACGGAGAGCACCGCGTCGTTCGTCGCCACCGGCACGTCGGTGAGCGTCTTGCGCGGGATCCACAGCTTCAAAAACGAGGCGCCGCTCGCCTCCGCCGCCGTGCTTTCAAGCTGCAATGTGGAGGGTTGTGGGTGCCACGAGTGTGACGCGTGAAGACTTGGGGAAACCATGAATGTGGAGGGTTGTAGTGTGAGCGTGAAGTCTTGGAGAGACCATGAAAGTGAAAGGAGGGTTGTGGGTACCACGAGTGTGACGCGTGAAGACTTGGAGAGACGATGAAAGTGAAACTGGAATGAGGAGGGTTGTGTGTACGGCGGGTGTGACGCGTGAAGACTTGGGGGACCACGACACAGACTGGAATGTGGGGGGTTGAGCTGGAATGTGAAGGGTTGTGTGTAAGCTGGAATGTGAAGGGTTGTGTGTACGATGTGACGCCTCAAGACTAAGTGACACCACGAAACTCAAGCTGGAATGTGAAGGGTTGTGTGTACGATGTGACGCTTCAAGACTAAGTGACACCACGAAACTCAAGCTGGAATGTGAAGGGTTGTGTGTACGATGTGACGCTTCAAGACTAAGCGACACCACGAAACTCAAGCTGGAATGTGAAGGGTTGTGTGTACGATGTGACGCTTCAAGACTAAGTGACACCAAACGAAACTCAAGCTGGAATGTGAAGGGTGCGATACATTCGAACTCTGCTCGCAGGAGGGGGATGCACTGGAACGAAAGTCATACATTAATGGGTGACTGGAGATTGTTGTTGCATTCGGCGTGGCTGGTGTACCAGCTGTCGGGCTGTGTGTGAGGGTGTGAGCTGAAGGTGCCGAACGACGGGCGGCTTCGTGTTAAAAGGTCACACTGCTCCCGTCCGAAAAGCAGCTGTCAAAAAAAGAAACGAGGACGGGGGTGTGTGTGGGGCACTTACATTTCTTGTTCACCTGGATGAGGTTTCTGGTTATACTAGCCGGGAGCACAGTGCACTTCGCTGGGATAATTCCCCCAATAAATCGTCAAAACCTTCGGAGACGTTGGCAATCAGCTCGGGCGATACTCATTGTCGCTTTTGGGGCTGACCAATTCTGCTCTGCCCACATGCAGTAGGACCCGAAAGATCCTTTGTTTGCACTTGCCGGAGGTATCCAGCTAGTGGGTAATGATCGTTCGGCCCCCCAAAACACGCCAGCGTCCTCGAGTTTTCTTTTTCAATTCAGAGTTTCTAAGAGAAAAACGTACCATCTCGTATGTAAAGGACTGAGCGAGCGAACCACAAACCAGGGCCAGGATGCAAACGACACTGACAGCATTCATCTTGGTAGAAGGGGGGGTGATGCAGTGCCACAGCAAGATCCTAAGTTGTTTTTTAAGAGTTAAAGCTCGCTTGAAACTCCGGGGGTTTAGGGTTTTTGTATAAGCACCTGCTTTGTAGGAAATGCTCGACGGGTCGGGTGCGGTGAGCTGGGTGAAGAGGGTGTCGGCTCGTCCGGTGTACAGTTACACGCGCTTCAGTGGCAGCACACGTTCCGGGTGTGACTCCGGCACATCATCTGTGACTTTGGCTTCAAAGGCTGGACTCCGCCAGGTAGGCCCACGGCGGCCTAGCGTTTGGTTTGGTGTGAAGACCTCAGTTCACAACGCAGCAGCTGGATCTGGCCGAGGCACACTTCAGTACGGATCTGGCCGAGTACGGATCTGGCGGAGGCACACTTCAGTACGGATCTGGCCGAGGCACACTTCAGTACGGATCTGGCCGAGGCACACTTCAGTACGGATCTGGCCGAGGCACACTTCAGTACGGATCTGGCCGAGGCACACTTCAGTACGAATCTGGAAGGTGAGCAGCGACACCTCCCCAGTTGTTGCGGAAAGCCTGCTGCACGGGAACCAAGCGTCTGCTGTTCGGCGGTACGGGTCCAGTGGCTACCGACTTTCCAACCTAAAGCATCAAGGCGTGGCGCACCTTGGGGCTTGACGCTAGCGCTGAGCACAAGAACAGAGCGGACGGGGTTGCGGCACTTGTGCTGCTTTGTACTCAAGCTTTGCAAGCACGTTGTTGAGCCTAGCGGCCGTTTGCTTCTTCTTTTTCAAGGCCTGACCACAAAACGAAAGAAAAAGGGCAAACCGCAGCAAAATATTCTACGACGGGCACCCGGAGGTGCGGCGGCAAAAAAGAAAAAGAGAAGAAAATGTGAAAACAGGGTGGCGGTGCCAATGATTCAGGGAACAGACTGAAAAGATCGCCGCCGCCCCCCCCCCTGGAGGTGGCGACAGCGTCCGTCCGCCCATTCACGTTTCTTTTGTTGTTCCGCGTGCTCGCACGATGAAGTAGGCGAAAAATGCGAGCGCGTGCAACAGAAAAGAAGGAAACAAAGAAAAGACAGGCGCTTCGTTTTGTTGGTGCGTGCTGGTTGATCCGTTTCCCCCTTGTTCTAAAGGGGGGGCCCAAAAACCCCAGGAAAAGGACCTTGCCGTGGGCGCGGGCCAAGGGCCAAGCAATGTTCTAGGCTGGGGGGGGGGGGTCGAATAATAACACCTGTGTTATTATTCGATTTGTCGAATACTAAAAAAAGTTCCGGGTAGCCGAACAATAGCAGGACCAGATACCGTAGTGTTTTTAGACAACCAGACGTGTGTCAAATAACAGTTATTATTCGCTCTCTAGCTCGAGTTTTGGCTTTTCCCACACTGGGCCTTCAGAGTTAAGACACGTCAAAGAATCAAGGTTTGCTGCCGTGAAGAGATGTGCTACGAACCCTTTCCAAGGAGCACCAGGTTTCCCATTTTTGTAGTCGTGTAGCTCCCGAGATTTGACTCATCGATTCCCCAGAAGACTTTCTTTCTGCGCCCTGGACGACCTCTCCCCCTCGGTCCGTAAGGGGCTGGTTAACCACCAAAACACGCTGTCTACGTCGCACAATACCTTGTAGGGCAAGCCGCAAGATTTGTTAGTACTAAAAAAAGAGGCGACCTGCAAGACCGTGCTTGAAATGGCCATGTGCTCAACGCCGCCCGTGGTCCTATCTGCGCTGTGTTTCGGCCCGCCACACGAACACACAATGCGGATCATTCTCAGACGCGAAATCTGAGTGTCTGACAGAGCAGCGGCTGTTCGTAGCTCGTCGCACCACCCGTGCTACGAAAGCACAAGCAAACCCGTCTAGGGGAGAAGGCCCCTACAAGCGTCTGTCTGGGCAATCAGTTATAAAAGCGCAGCCTAGTACGTAGAGTCAAGTAACTCCAGCCGGTAGAGACCTACTTCGTTCGGGAGAAGGAAGAACCAATCCGGGAGTTGAAGTTTGCTTGCCCTACCTGCGGCTTCTCGTGAAACCAGTTAAACAAAACTGTAAGGTTTTTAGCGACATGCAATGACAAGCAGGACCTTCTGATCATGATTATTTTCCCTTTTGCCGCCTGAGACCACGTCCAGGATTTGGGTTCAGGGTAGTGTGTCAACGAAAACTCTAGTTTCCGTTTCTACATTCTTCTACTCTCGCGGTGTACGGTTCTGCTTTTTAACTTACAAAAAGCGAACTATAACTCTAAAACCCTGTACAAAGAACTTATAGCAGTCGAAAGACGGGGTGCCCTAACTAGAGGGGGTAGGTGGTCAGAACGAACTCCATCAGTCCCGGCCGCCGCAGTTGGCGTGCCGCCTCAGCTCATGCTGACCGAAGAAGGGACCAGCACAGCAGTTTACACCAATTCGATTGCCAGCTCTCCGCGCACCATCCAGGCTTGCCCGTGATCTTTCTCCTGCAGTTTCTTCCATGGCCTTCCGACGTTCGCCTACAAGGTACCCTGATAACCATCGGCACAACGTTGATTCAAACCCAACGCATTTACGTGGGTATGCCGTGCATGTTACACAGGCTTGGATAGCATACAGCCGGGGGAAGCTGCAATGCACGTTTCGATATCTATGAAGCTAGGAGCACGCCGCGGCACAAGCGAGTCCAATAACACGTTGTTCCTGCATTTTTCTCCTCAGTTCTCCGTAATTCAAACGTTTAAACCTATTGTTTTGTATAAGCACCTGCTTTGTAGGAAATACTTGAGGAAGCTGTCAGCTGCAAAAGATCAAAGGAGGTAAATGTGCTGTAACCCACACGTTACACAGGCCAGATTCGGATTCAGTGGCGGGCGTAAGCGTTCAACAAAAAAGATCCACTTTGTAGTTGTATTGTTTCTCCCCCTCTACCTGCCTCCTTTCGAAGTAAGCACAAGGCAGCCCCTCGAGTATTTTTTGCTTTCTTTTCTCCCTTTCTTTTTACATGAGCGCCAGCTTGGAAGGAAACGCCCGGCAAAAGCTGCCAGACAAAGAACCGAAGGGATCCAAAATGCTGTAACTACCGAACCACGTGTTGAACGGACGTGAGGCCATGCGGGTCTACCCCAACACGACAAATCACACATACACAACAGGGGTCAAAGTGCTGAGTGATAAAACAACACACGGTGGTGAAAGCGAAGAACAAATCAGATTGTGTTTGTATTGTATTTGCCCCTCTACCTCTATATTTCCTCCCTTCCATTCGGAGTCGAAGCAGCTACGTCGAGTATTTTGTTTTGCTATTTTACTTTGTTCGGTGCGAGACGCGCTCACGACGAAAAAGACAGGCGCTTCGTTTTGTTTGTGCGTGCCGGTTGATCGGTTTCCCACTTGTATTTACCCTGTGTGTATTCAGGTAAGGAATTCTGATCAACCACCAAAACACGCTGCCTACGTCTTCTTAGCATGCACAATGCATTGAAGGGCAACCCACAAGATTGTCAGTACTAAAAAAAGATGGCGAACGGCCGATGGGAGGGCAGACCGAGCCCGCATAGCCCTTCCACTGCGCGTTGCCCAGCGGGCTGCGAGGGTCGAGGAATATCGCCGCTCCATTCAGGAGGTTCAACATAACTCGTTCCTTCTTTAGAACCCGAATTCTCCTATACGTTTGTGCAGTCTATCGCCACAGATTGTTGCTGCATATCAAGTTCAAACACTACCTACTAAAGGGGGGATTGCAAACGTTCGAAATGAGCACAAGGCAGTCCCTCGAACGAGAGGGGGGTCGGTCCTGCGTGTAGGCCACGTTAGGTTCTCAGGCTCCTGCAATCGTGAGCAAAAGGTCTCAAGCCAACCATTCCTTGTCTGTGTGCACTATTAGCATACTTTCATGAGAACCAAGGGGGGGACGGAGTGAGACGGCAAAGAGCGAGAGTGTCGAAGGACACGAAACGTCTAGTAGTAGAGGTGAGGGGAGGCTTCTAAAATAGAGAAGAACAAAAAGAAGGAATCTACAGCAGTGCCGGGACACCCGCACGCGCTATATGAAGAAGAAAAAGGATCTGTTCGTGGACCGTCGATTGTATGAGCCGGCGTCTGCCGGTCTCGAGTGTGGTTGGGGAAACGTGCGCCGTATTTTGGCTTTGTTTCGTGCTTGCCGGTTGTCGGCACACCCTCCCACCTGTTCTTACACGCACCACGTACTTGCAGGTTGTCATAAGTACTTGCAACACGTACGACAGGTCGTCCTGTTTTTTGACGAATGGCTCCCGCTGGGGTTTCTGCACGTGTTTCCTCCAGTTGCGACTGGGGGCCTCCTCTAGTAGTTCCGACAAAGGAGGAAAAACGAAGCGTTTGCGTGCGCTGGGGAGAAAGCAGGTGTTAGGTGGGTGTTTCGATTATGCAGCACCCAACAAGCAATCGCCATCTCTGTGTGTCCCAGGGTCTAGGTAGCTGGGGCACCCTCAGGAGCATGTGTAGCTGGGGTGGCCGGCTACATTGGACGAGCACACTTTTACGCAAGACTTCGTCTTCTTGTTGCGTTGGTGGTACTCATTTGCATGCAAATGACTCCCCACAAACGCAACAACAGGAAGACATGGAATCTTTTGTGAAATTTGGTGTGTGTTCAATGTAGCCGGCCACCCCAGTAGCATGTGTAGGCGGCCCACGCACGGATGTCGTGCGAAGAGTGTTGAAGTATGGTTGGCCGGGGAAGGGCACACCAGTGAAACTGGGTATGGCATAATGCTATCGTTTCAGGTATGGGTTTAGGTTCGTACAGCAGCGGTGACCGTAGCCGGTATACGTCGTCGGCCGTACTACCAAGTACACTGCCCCAAAGTGCATGCCGATCCGTGTGGTTCAGTGCCGCCCACAGCAGTCCGCGGTGTGGTGCCGTGGTGCCACCTTCCAAGAATCTGCTTCCAAGTTGCTGCAAGAAGCAAAGAAAAGAAGCGCCGTCGACAAATGCGTTGTTTCCATCGACCGAAGTCAGTGTGCAGTCGCCTGCCTTTTCGACTTTTCTTCCGCCTTCCTTTTTTTTGGGTGGTGGTTCTGCTCTCAATCCTCACTCCTTTTTCGTCCACTGATTTTGCCTTTTCTTCCCCACGATGCCAGACCAGCCACCCGAAGGCGGTTGATTCCTCTCGGCAAGGGTAGGGGGGCTTCTACGTTTGGGCTAGCTTTTCTTGTGTTTTTGTCGAGCTTTTCCTTCCAAGCAGGCGCTTGCAAGGATTTATTGCAACCCCCCCAGAACAACAACCCAAATGCTGTTCGGGAGGGGTCGCGAGCGCGTTTCCTTCCCCTGTTTTCTTTTTGCGACAACCAATTTCTGCTTCCCTGGAGACAGTATTTGTGACAGCTAAAAAGAACGTTGGCAGCGGTTTGACCAGAGCACGTGTAGGCTAAATCGCACAAACAAAAGGGTAAGCCAACCAAAGGGTGACCGTCAGGTGGGCAGGCTAGTTTCGGGGTGGCTCCTTGGGAGGGACAGGGGCGGGGTTGTCACGCCTTAGCAGTCCCAGGGCCTTCGGCTCCGGGTGTTCTCGCTGTCATCGCTACCGCGCTGACATTTCCGAGAACACATAAAACAAGTCAAAGGGTGCGGCGTTTGGCGGCCTTCCTCGAAGCAAGGTGCTGCGTGTTGAAGACCCGTACGGGGGCATTTAACGCGCCAGCGCGGCCGCCGGCCTCCAATCCGTGGGGAAGAGCCACGCTATGAACGCCTCCCACGTGTTGGAGAAGATAGGGACCTCATCCTCTTGCGAGGTGCGGAGTATCACTTGCGCGTCGCTTTGGCTGGCGGCCATCGTGCCTTCGCCGTACTGCACCAGCTGCTTCGCTTGCTTGACCCGCTCCGGGCTGTGCTGGCAGAAGGCCGGCGTCATGTACACTTTCACGCCGCGGAGACCCGTGTGGCACAGCTGGTAGCCGAACGCATCCTCGGGCAACCACCTCCCCGCCTTCACGCTCTCCGTCACCCACTGTTTGGTCATGACCCATCTCCCGGTGAGAACAGCCGCCAGCGTCTTCACGGTCCTGCGTGTGCATTGGAGGGGTTCCTGTCGCAGAAATACTCGAGGGACTGCCTTGTGCTCATTTCGAAAAGGAGGCTAGAGGGGGGAAAACAAATACAACTACAACAAGTGGGTCTTTTCTTTTTGTTGAACGCTTGCGCCTGCCACTAAACCCAGATTTACCTGTGTTTCGTGTGGGCTACAGCACATTTACCTCCTTTGATCTTTCCCTGACACTTACAGTCTCACTGCGTGAATGCTGCTGCGCAGTCGACAAGCCACCCAAGAACCAGGTGGTTGGGGGGAAAATCTTAGTTTCGTGTTCAGGCGCTACTTGCCTCTCATGTGTTTGATGCTAGCATCAAGTCTTCTTCGCAGAATGCAGAGTCGTATTTTCTGTTCTTTTCTTTCTTTCGTTGTCGACAACTTCTTTTTTCTCCTTCTACTTTCTTTACCATGGTTTTTTTGGACTTTCTGGTGCCGTAGAGTAGTTCTTCTTTCTCTATGCCGCCCACGTCGATGTTCGGGGGGGGTGTCGTTGGACGGGAAGAAATGCGTAGTTTTGGTTTATTCTTTTGTTTTTAGTTGTCGACAACATTATTTACTTTCAGCGTCTTTTCATGCCTTTAAATGACGGTATTTTTGGTTTTCTTTCTTCACCATGGTTTTTCTGGACTTTATGGTGCCATAGAGTTGTCGTACTCTCTCTATGCCGCCCACGTCATGTTCGTTTAGCATTGAGTTCTTTTAAGTACACGAACCACATGGATTAGCATGCACTGCCTTGAAAGTCAGGTTATCGGATGACGTCGTCACCTGCCATTGCGTCGTCAAGGTCGAGCATTTGTGGAGCTAGCGGGGTTTGGCTTTCTTGTGATTCCAGAGACTGAGTCGGCGAGTACGAGGGCGGGCTCGTGTGCCCGTTTTTCACTTTCGAGGGCATTGGCGTGCCCGTGGTCCCCGGTCGTTTCTGAGAGCTGCTTGCCCTCGGAACCTTCTTCTTCCTTCGATGCACCCCTGAGTCGGGGGTGGTCGCCTTCGTCTTCTTCCGCTTGCGGCCGGCGATCGGGCCTTCCTTCGGGGTGCCTAGCACCCTTTTCTTCAGCGCTGGTCGTTCGCTGGTTCCTGGCGTTGGTGGCGGCCTTTTGGTCGCCCGTCCGGTCGTCGCCGTCTCCTTTTTCGTTGCCGCGGGCGGCGCTTGCGCCGCTCGCTTTCCAACTGGCGTTCCCCGTTGTACGCCCACCTGGGTGGGTGAGGAGGGCCTCTTCTTCTTGTTGCGTCCGGGGGTTGACGGGACGTTCGGTTCGTTGGACTGGTGGTGGCCGCGGCGGCAACATGCCGCCGGTCGCCTCTGCGTCAGCGTAGGGAGCCTCTTGCACTCTTGGCAGGTTCCTCTGCCATGCGTGCGGCAGGCATGATGCCCGCTGCGGCAACACGCCGCCGCCGTCTTGCACTCGCCGCACTTCGTCGTGCTGTGCTCTGTGCACACCGCGATCGGCTGCCCATCGTTCGCGTGGTGATGGTGCCGGCAGCACATCTCTACCGTGGGCACGTCCCTTCGGACGAGTGCTCTGCACGCCTCACACTTCCCTTTGTGATGGGTCGCGCACGTGACGAGTGCCTTCTCTATATCGACACCCGGCATATGCACGGGGTCTGGGTGCAGTTGTGGTGGGGCAGGCAGGGCCCACCTCGCCGCTCTCCCGATCGTCCAGTCAGGGTACGCCGGGCACTGCGTCCCTACATCGCTTCCTTTCACTTGTTCCTCAAGTATCGTCCCCGTGTGTGCCTCGCGAAAGCGTGGCCTGGGCCGTACACCCGATATCCCCGAGATGCCCATGAACGACAGCGACGTCGTCGGGCACACCCTCTCCCCTCTCATGCAGCTTCCCAGCCCTTGCTGTGCCGCCAGCTTGTCCAACGCGCTCATCATGCAGCGCAGGACGTTTCCCCGTTCTCTCACCCCCTTCGGCGCATTCCCGTGCAGCGGCATGCTGAGGCCCGAGAAGAGTTCAAAGTCGATCGCAAGCTCTAGCATTGACGCCTGCCCGCTCTCGGTCCACTGCATGTCAGACAGCCACGCTACCAACGCATAAAACGTCGGTAGTCCCCAGGTCTTGTTTCGCTCCCACGTCCATGCCGGGGCAATCCGCGCAAAGGGGTGGTCAAATTTCTCGGCAGGCATCGCATCCGCTCTCGACCAGGGGGTCGTGGGGTTCCTGGCTACCCAGCCACGTGCTTCGAGCCCTGCACGTTCCGCAAGGATTTCAGCCATCATCTCCTGGAGCCGCCTCGATAAGTGGGCGTTCCCCGGTACAACCACACCATGTTCCAGCGTGCATCGGGGCCACTCGGTTCGGTTGGCCGCCATCAGCCCGGCGTGTGCTTCCCGCCGGCGAATGTGTGAGTATGCGTCGCAGTCCCAGTAGATATGCTGTTCGTTCTCCGTCACGCCGCTCCCACAGTGCTTGCAGCTGGGCGCCTGCGGCTCAGCTCCAGCCTGCCTCATCCGCGACGTGAACTCCGCCGTGTTCACACCCCCCGCAATCGCAACTCGAATTAGCTTCGCCGTGTGCGCGGAACATTCCCTCGTCTTCCAGAACGCATTCGTGCGCTCCAAGTCGGCTCTTTCCAGCCCCTGATATCCTGGCCTTCTCGCCATCAGTCGGGCCCACGTCCTCGTTCTCAGGTCCGCCCTCACTTCGTGCCCCCTCTTCGAGGGCGACGAGGCCAGCGGGTCGAACACTGCACCATTCCGTCGTAGCGTGCGAGATAGGGGCCCAGGCTCCCATATGTGTCCACACTCCTCCATGCTCCTCATCGCCAGCCCGACTGGGCCGATTTAGTTGTAGTTAGTAGTTTAGCATTGAGTTCTTTTAAGTACATGAACCACGTGGATTAACATGCACTCACACACGTTTAGCAGCGGTTGCCTAATCATGCCGTAGCACCGTCCTTTCGCGTTTTTTGGGGGCTTTTTCTGATAGAAAATACGTGGTAACACCCTCGTAGCTCGCCGGGTGAAGCACTCCAACCCGTGCCAGCACGATGCAGTCAGGCTCCTCTTCAACAAGTGCAGGGTCAGTTAACTCTTGAAGCACTTTCACTACGGAACCAACGATGTCGAGGTTGTCATGAATTAGAAGCTGCATGAGTGTTGCGCTGGTGCCAAGCCGAAGACGGATGTAATCTTGAAGCAAACGACATACCTCGCTTCGTGGTTCGGGATAATCATGTGCGTGCACTGCGTGTCAAACATATCTGTCGACATCTCGATGATGCGGCCTCCGAGTGTATCGACAGCCTATTGAATTTTTTTTTTTTGCGTTAACCAGCAACTGCCTCCGGAGAGAGCATACGTGTTACAGCGAAAAACGCCGGGCGCTGGTGCCTGGCAGCACGGCGCGGCCAAAACTGAAAATTGAGCCAAAAAGCTCCGCTTCACCCTGGAAAAGGACTGCCGTCACTGAGCAGAGCTAGCTGACAGGCGGGCTGGCGTTTCCCTCCCGGCTCCTCAGCAACCCTGGAAAAGGACTACCGTCACTGAGCAGAGCTAGCTGACAGGCGGGCTGGCGTTTCCCTCCCGGCTCCTCAGCAATACGGCTGCGATGCATTTGTTTGTGCGATTTGTCCTGTACGCGTTCGGGTTAAACCGCTGCCAACGTTCCTTTTTGTGTCTAACGTTGAAACAGTCTAAAAATGATGGTGGCAGCGTACTATCCTCACTCCCGTTGGATGAACAAATCAGGTTTGAAGGAAGTGCGCACAAACAAAGGGGAAGCGCCAGATCCCCCAAGAGGAGAGCGGCTGCCGTCTTCCCATCATCACAACAACAGTAGTGGTATTGCATTGTTGCGGTCTCCCACCGGAGAGAGACTGTTCTTTAGAGGCCTTCAGGAGGTGAGAAAACCTCCCAAGCTTCCCTCAGGGACTGACCTTTAGGCCTTCAGTGGCTTCATTTAGAGGCCCTGATGTGAAGGCCTTTCTAGTGTCTACTCCACGAAGTCAGAATCCTTCTCGTCAGCGCCGACGAGAGTGTTGTTGACTGGCAGACGGGTCAGACCGTGCATAGCGGAAACCGTAGTAGGAGGCTAGAGTTTTTGTTGTCGACCGCACTACCCTGAGTCCAGATCCTGGACGTGGTTTCAGGTGGCAGATTTGCAAATGATCATGATCAGAAGGTCCTACTTGGGCGGTTCAGTTTTCTCACACATTGCATGTGGCTAGAAAACAAACGACCTACCTGGTGAACCGCACGTTTTTCGTCCCTTGATTTGAACGCCGACAGCGCAATGCGGGGATCACAGGTGCTGACCCTGAACTCAGGCTCGCGGGACCGCTTCCGCCTCTTGCTCACAGCCATCGACGTATCGAGCGCTTCCGGTCCTTGCCTGCCATTCTGCGGTATTTAGAGTAAAAGTTCGCTTAGGGATTCGGGGTTTCGAAGTTTCTGGGTGATCGTCGCCGAAGTGGTTCCTTTTGTAGTGGCAGTACGTGTGCTTGTGTGTTTTTGCTGCCTATTGCCAACTATTCGACGTATTGTAGAGCGTATTTGATGGAGGGGTTTCAACTCGGCAGCTATTCAGTAAAAGCTGGGGAAGTCCTTCACATCGAGACCTGTGGCATGGCCGATGGGTTGCTAAAGTGGGTTACAAGGTGGCTGAAGTTGGTGGCCACATGGGACACATTGTGGCGTAGTTGTGCAAGGTGTGAGGGAGAAAAACTGTTCGGTCCATTTCGCGGGTGTGGCACACCCGCAAATCCAGTGAGGGCAACAACCAGGAACACGCTGGTAGGTGAGCAGCGACCTCCCGAAAGTGAACCAAGGGCGAAGGACGTATCTGCGGCTGCTGCGGCAGTTGCCCGGTGGTAACCCCACACGCAGAACGCGGGGAAGGGGAACGTGTTTTCCCAACTACATTGACGCCCCTTCCCAACCGTAGCATCCGAGAAAGGTGCAAACATGGAGGGTGCTACGGTAGCCGTGCACGGGTCTTGGGCGCGTGCCTCGTGCAGGGTGGGTGCTTTGTGATCCGCCGCGAAGTTCTCTCAGTCCGGAGGGACCGGCGTCGAGTTTCGGCTCACAGCCGGTTCCCACGGGCGGCAACCTTAAGGGAGAGAGAGCGCAGACACAGTTCATCTTAAAAAGGACCACACACCCAAACCCAGTGTGCGCGGGGGGGGGGGATGGCCGTGGAACTCTTCCCCTGGACGACTAAGGCCGGAGAGAGCCGGGGGCAGTGAATTAACGAAGCCCGCGAACGGTGGGTGGTGACCCCTCCGAACAGCCTCCCTGGCCCCGGCCCACGCCTGATGCCGCAACCCCTTAACCCGGGCGGCGGCGCTTCGGCATGAGCCAGGAACCTCAAGGGGAGCAGCGCGAGAGGCATCAGCCACGCTTCGAAGGCCCACACACCCGCAAATCCAGTGTGAAATCCGGTGTGGCACCCGCAAATCCAGTGTGAAATCCACCCGCAAATCCAGCGGGAATCCAGTGGAATCACCTGTCTTTGCGAGTGTGCCCGCCTACAATGTGAAGTGGAGCCTCAAAAGCTGGAGTTAACCCACCCGAGCCACACCCGAAAAGCCGGTGTATAATCAAAAAACGCGTGTAAATGCGCACCCGAAAAGCGGCAATTACACCCACTTTCTTGGCTGGCTGGACTCCACCCAGTATGAGTTTGGTTCTTCCACTCGGTGTACTACCAGCACCGGGTGGGGAGGTAACGGTGCGGTCAAAGTGTCGGGTGTGGGTACACCCGCAAATCCAGCGTGAATCCAGTGCGATTACCTGTCTTTGCGAGTGTCCACTGGATTTCACACTTACACCCGCAAATCCAGTAAATCCAGCATGAAATCCGGTGTGATAGGGCGGCGCCTTTTGCCCTGCGGGTTGGTCTTCGCGTAGGATCTTTCTGCCGGACCGGCAGCTGGCAGTGGCTATGCATCGGCGCGGAGCATGCGTGCGCCGCAGCCAGGAAAAAGGCGACAACACAAAACTACGCCGCGCGAGTTGCGAACGCGTTGAAGAAAGGAGTCCGGCATACGTCTCGGGGGGGCGGGCTGCGTGCCTTCAACTCTTCCTTCAACTGATCAATCTCGGCCTTCAGAAGCTCCTCGGCTGCCTTATGCTTGGCCATCATTCCCTCCTGTTTGTGGGGTTGTACAGCGTATGAGAGAGAGAGAGAACACATAAAATACTCGAGGGATCGTTCCTCTCCGCAATTAATGGTACGCTCGAATATACTCCACGTGGCTGCTTTGACTCGAAAGAAGAGGAGGAAATATAGGGGTAGAGGGGCAAACACAATCTGACTTGTTCTTCGCTTACACCACGTAGAGATCCGGGGGTTTAAAATCTTTTCACTCAGGACTTTTTTCCCTGTTGTGTTTGTGTGTCTTGTCGTGTAGGGGTAGACCCGCATGGCCTCACGTCCGTTCAACACGTGGTTCGGCACTTGGGATCCCCTTCGGCGGTTCTTTTTTGGCAGCTTCGTCGAGCATTTCCTTCCCAGCTGTCCAGGGGACTTTGGAAACCCGGTTTCCCGGTTTCAGAAACCGAGGTTTTCCGGTTTCGGTTTTTCAAAAAAACAAAAATAATTTATAAACTATGATTTCAAGTGGCCCCTGAACTGTACTGCAGTTACGTGGCACGTCACGGTGTGTCACTGCAATTCGAAGCTTTTCACTTACCATCTCCGTAGTTTGATAGTGAGCACACCAATACCGCAAGCTTATATCTTACCACCCCCCTTCGTCCCCTTGTTTGCGTGCGCGGGGCGACGGTTCCAGGCACTCAGACACCCACAGGCACCACAGAGCCCCAAAACCGGGTTTTTGGCTGAAACCGGCTTTTATGCTTGGTCAGACAAAGAGCTAAAGTCCCCTGCAGCTGGCGCTTGTGTAAAAAAACGAGACAGGCGCTTCGCTTTGTTTTTGCGTCGCCGGTTGTTCGTTTCTCACTTTTTACCCTCGTCACAAATCTGTCGTTTTCAGGTTGAAAATTCTGATCAACCGCCAAACACGCTGCCTGCGTCTTTTTTTTCGACACTGCGCAGGGTAACCACGGTTGTTACCACTAAAAAGGAACTTACCTCGCTCTTCTTGTTCAGACTGAAGATGCGTTCTTCGAGATCTCGCTTCTGGTCGGCACATATATGCTGTGGGTTGTGGTTGCCGACTCTTGGTTTCAGCGAGGTGGTCCTTTCCCGCAAAAAGGTCGTCCAGCCACCCAAGAACGAGGTGGTGGGAGAATCTTAGTTTCGTGTTCAGGCGCTACTTGCCGCTCATGTATGTTTGATGTTACCAAGTCTTCTTCGAGGGAATGCAGAGTCTTCTTTTTCTTTTCTTTTTCCACTTCTTCTTCTTTCTTTCGTTGTCGACAACTTCTTTCTTTGCCATGGACCCGGCAATGGTGGTAATTGGACTTTTTGGTGCCGAAGAGTAGTTCCTCCAAGAACAAGGTGGTTGTTTCCAAGAACGAGGTGTTGGGGGTTTATTTCCCTTCACTGGGATGGCTGCCGTGACGAACCTAGCTTCTTCGTATCACATGCGAGAGAGAGAGAGAGAGTGGAGAGAAACGACAGTGAGGGTTTGGAGGAGGACGCAGCGTGCGTCGGGGCCCGTGAGGAAGCACCGGCCACCTTGCTAGATAAAACCTGCCTTGGAAGAGGCACCTTATTACTCGCGGGGGTAGGCACCCCTGCGGAGGCCCTCTTCCGTGTGCCTCCACGCGGAAGGAACAGGTCAGCGGACCGGAGCTACCGGAGAGGGTGTATGTGCGTTGTGTGGTAACCTGATACGTGTGTGTGGGTTTGTGTGGCAGCCTGATACGTGTGCGCTGGCTGTTACACGAGCTTGATGCTCCGCATGGATGCTTGGTGCCGTGTGCCGTGGGCACCGCCCGCTGCACACGGGGATTCGTTTGCGACAATAAAACCTCGGAGGGAAAAAAACTGCGTGGTTATCCCACTCAAGAAAAATCTTAGTGTTTGGGGAGAATCCTACCTCTGGGTAGGGAGGAGGACTGTCCTCCGGGGATTGACACTTCTTCGTTGGCTTCGCGTCCTTTTTCAAGACTGTTTCTTTCTGTTTTTTTCATGAGCAACCGTTGTGTCCCGGCAAAGTTCCCTTCGGTGCAAATGTGCTCTAGGGAGCCATAGTTGTCGGCTCACCCCCGCAGATACGGGAGCCAAACGGAGCAGCAGTGCTTGCATCCAAAAGATGTTCGGAAATTGTCAAGGCGTGACAGCATTCGGGTGAGGTACTCCTCTGCAAAAGCGGCGTCTCCAGTGCGGGACTGCAGGAGATGGGCCGTCAGCTGACAAACGACGCAGTGTTCTGCGCAGGCTTCGGCACTACACCGCGGCACTGAGCAGCCTAATTCGCCAATGACTTCATCGAGAATAGTTGAGTCGCAGCTCTCGACAAGCACAGATGGAAAAAAGAAGGTGATTTTATTCTTCGCTTTTTCTCACTAACAAACGCTAGAAAGAAGGAGTCGGTCCGTGCTTCAGGTTACGTTAGCTTCTCCCGACTCCCACAATCGTGGTGCAAACTTCAAGAGGTCTAGTCAACTCTTCCCTGGATACTTTCAAAAACATAATCAACCCCGATAGAGGTCAGAGGACGTGCCCATACCTCGAACTCTGCGATCTTCGTGGTGGCCCTTGCCAGGTCGCTTTCCTTCTCTCGAACGGCGGCCTCCGCAGCCGCGAGGGCTTCGGTGGCCGACAGGAGGTCGCTGGTGAGAACGCTCACTTCGCGCGCCTTTTCCTCGCTCTCGCGTTCGAGAAGCCGCAGCTGCTCCTGCAGCTGCTGCGCGCCGTGCTTCTCTGCCTCCGCGAGCGCCTGCGTTTGCGTTTTCTTTTAGAGAGGTAAAGTTCGCTTTAAATTCCGGGGTTTTAGGGTCTCCGTGTGACCGTTGCTAAATGGGTTCTCTTAGAGCCAGAAAGGGCTACATGGTTACGGGTTGTATATTTCGGGTTACGGCTTTTCTGAGTGTAATTGCTCCACGCCAAGCATGTACATACCATGTACATGCACGGTTCCGTGTACTTGTACGCAGCTGCGCATGATGCCATGCACCTGCCCACAAATGCACATGATGCCATGCACCTGCCCACAAATGCACATGATGCCATGCACCTGCCCACAAATGCACATGATGCCATGCACCTGCCCACAAATGCACATGATGCCATGCACCTGCCCACAAATGCACATGATGCCATGCACCTGCCCACAAATGCACATGATGCCATGCACATGTACAACTGCGCATGCACACGATGTACATGCACGCCATGCACATGCACACAAGTGCACATGACGCAGGATAGTTAACCCTGTCCCCGCGTGAAGCGTTTCAAGGGTCAACCCTTCCTTCACAAAGAGACGACTGCACTATCCGGGGCCTGTGGGCATGGTCAACAGGATCGTCAATGTGTCACCACTTTCTTCAGATCTCTGCATCCGGGTTGCGGAATGTTCACGTCCCTTTCGGCAATCGTGCACGTCCGGGCAAGCTCGTCAGTGGCAGCTTTGAGGCGATGTGCCTGCATGCGCAGTTGTACACGTGCATGGCATCATGTGCAGCTGCGTACAAGTATATGCCGTGCATGTACATGGTATGTACATGCTTGGCGTGGATGTGCATGGCGTGCATGTATGCATGCGCAGTTGTACATGTGCATGGCATCACGCGCATTTGTGGACATGTGCATGCCGTGCATGTACATGGTGTGCACGTGGTCAACTCGGAAGCTCTGAAATACCGACCTTCTAAACATCAACGTTGTTTGTTTGCGCGTATGTGTGTGTTTTCACCTGTTATGGCAATTTCCGCAGTACGCTGCCAACCATCACTTTTTGGTAACGACAACCGCGGTTGGTACCATGAATAAACGCTAAAAACGGATCTGGCGCTTCCTTTGTTTGTGCGCACTTCCTTCAAACCTGTTTTGTTCATCTAACGGGAGTGAGGATGGTACGCTGCCATCGATCGGGGTGTGTTCTTGAAAAACTGCATTTGTTAGACACAAAAGGACAGGCACTTCGTTTTGTTTGTGCGTGCCGGTTGATCGGTTTCCCACTTGTACTTACCCTGTGTCATTTTCAGATAAGGAAGTCCGATCAAACCACCAAAACGCGCTGCCTACGTCTTTTAGTTTGCACAAAACATTGAAAGGCAACCCGCAAGATTGTTAGTACCAAAAAAGAACAGGCGCGATGCTTGTTCGTACGTGCCGGGGGAGGATTAGCATGTGTCAGTGAGTGAAGATGATCGTCAGGCTTATCTTCTCCCAAACTTGCTGCCAGCGTCCTCTTTCGTATTTACAATGAATCGTTGTTACCAAAAAGACCGTACACCGCGAGAGTAGGAGAAAGTAGAAAAGGGAAACTAAAGTTTTCGTTGACCCAAATCCTGGACGTGGTTTCAGGTGGCAAATTTGGCAAATGATCATGATCAGAAGGTCCTACTTAGGCGGTTCAGTTTCCTCACACATTCAGGGCATTAGCTTCCCATTCCAAATTCCGTCAGCTGACGGAATTTGGAAATCGGTGAGCTAAAAAAAAAAAGTGCAAAAACCGACCTTCGATGAAAAAGGTCGTGGGGGTCCGGTGGAGGCGTGGGTTAGGCCGCTGCCAGGAAGCTGGGCTGGCGGCCAGAGGCTGGGCATCGGTGGGTCGCCGCTGGGCATGGTGGGCTGGCTGGCAGAAGTTTGAGGCTGCCGCGGGGGCTTAGCTGAGTTCCCCGGAGTTCTTGACAGATTCTTTCCGAGTTGACAGAAGTGCCTTGTTCCGTGTGATCTCCGGTCTGCATCTACTCGTGCCAGTCACACATCTGAGTGGTGGATGAAATTGAACTGTGCTGTTGGCTTCAGGAATGTGCACCAGGGGAGCGGGGCGAGGGTCACACAGGTGGCAATCAGTGCCACCAGTACGTTGGTCGATGTTTAAGGCGACAAACGGACTGAGAAGTGCAAACTCTTTCTCCACCTGAATGTACCGTACCGTTTGCCGGGGAGCGGAGCCCCCTTTGGAAGATTCGGATGGCCTAAACCAAAGCGTCTCGATTTCAGAGCGGGAAATGCAAATTGGCTATTGAGACGGAATTTGGAAAACTGAGGCAAAATGAAGCTAGCACACATTGTATGTGGCTAAAAATACTCGACGTGGCTGCTTCGACTCCGAATGGAAGGGGTGAGCCAATTCACCCACCCCCTGATCGAGCGTACTCGAGTGCAATATAGTGTAATCGTTTGGATTAGAATGCAAAGAATCTGTGGCGATAATCTGCATCGCCGACCCTGTTCGAGTGTAATCGAGTGTAGTAGAGTGTAATCGAGTGTAGTAGAGTGTAGTAGAGTGTAGTCGAGCGTTGTAGAGTGTGATCGAAATTGACACTAGTATTTTGGGTTCGACCACTGGTGGACCCCTGGCTGGCCCATGAGCGACCATGTTGACCACTGTCTGGCCCAAGAAGTGCCAAGCACAAGCATACGAGGGACGGAAACCGCAGGTGTGGGCCTTCACCGTGGTGGAGCCAGGCTAGATTCGGGGTGGCGCCCTGGGAGGGACAGGGACGGGGGTAGTCACGCCTTAGTCCCAGGGCCTCTCCCCACCCATCTGTATGTGTTCTCCTGGTCATCGCTACCGCGCTGACCTTTCCCTCAAAGCCCGCTGCCCACTGCCCTACAAGAGACATGCTTTGCACTCTCTGAATGCCCATTGACTGTGCTCCGCTTCAGCCGACTGCTTTGGAAGAGGTACTGTGCTCCGTTTGGTGCCGACTGCCCTGCCAGAGACGTGCTTGCAGACAGAGGTCGGCCGCCGCTACTTTGGTTTTCTCTCGCGTCTTCCCAGCTCCGCCACCTTCCCAGAGGCTTGGGGAGAGCCACGTGCTCCGGCTGTAAGGGACGAGACCGAGGTGCGACGCTGGCCCCGGTCGCAATCTGTATGTGCCGGCCCGGCCCGATTAGGCCTTTGGAGTACCGCGTGAATGGCGCGATTGGGCCCACGCGCATGCAGCCTGTCTGCTCGCAGTCACGCCGGCCGGCCCGCAACCGCAACCACATTCGCTTGTGCCCACACACCAGCTCTTCTTATCGAGCTAGCGATCCAGCTAAGGAGCACAACCGAGGATCCGAGGCGGAATCATGCCCCACAGTGGCCGCACGAGAGCAGACAGCGATGAAGGCCGCAGGGACAGGGTGTGTCAGCCACAATAACGGCAGGTTCCTCCCGCAGACGCACTACCCATCGGAATGTGACAGCGCAAGTAGGCTCGATGGAAGCACGAAGTGAAGCAGGATAGACGAGCTACGGAGACGAGACGAGTCGTGTACCAGGGGCAGGCCGGGACGATGAACCGCATGAAGCCGAAGAAAAAGTTCAAGAACGAAGCAACACCACAAGCCGCGTGCAGCCAAGCAGACCTCCCGGAACCTACGTGGGCAGTAACGAGGAGCCAACAGATGAGTGTCCACTGAACCCCCTTGTCAATACCCCCAACGACTATGGCACGAATTGCGCAATGCCAGACGGTAGCGTCTGACAATGGCATGCGTGACATTGCAGTGCCTAAAGGTGAGATTAGCCTCCGTTTTCAACCGCCTTGTTGTCGCCAGGGAGATCGAACCCACAAACAGAAACTTGACATCTTCGAGGACAGGGTGTCTGCCAAGCGCTTGCCCTATCGCCTGGAACTGCCCCGCAGGGAATGCCAAAAGGCTCGAGTATTAGCTGCGCTAAATTGCAAAGGTTGCTAATACGGGAAAACGGGTACCCGAGCCCCTATGCACTCGACAACCTGCTTCCACAAGTCAGTCCGAACTTCCTCGTCCCCTGCTGCACTGCCTGGCTACATCCTTTTTTCAGACGAATATGCTTCTTTTTGTTCGATATTCGATGATCGTGCTATCAGCATCTTTAGCCCCAGAAGAAGGCTCGATAATAGACACGTTGCATCGGCTAATCAGGATTGGCTGAGTGCTGTGTGTTTAATCAATTGTTACAGTACCCCCCCAATTCACCAAAAGCTGATCGATTGTAATCGATCGTAATCGAGTGTAATCGAGTGTAATCGACGCGTAATCGAGTGTAATCGAGCTCAAGTCGCTTTCAGGGGGGGTAGGTGAATTGGCTCAAGGGGGGAAATATAGAGGTAAGGGGCAAATACCATACAAACACAATCTGATTTGTTCTTCGCTTACACCACCGTGTGTTGTTTTCTCACTCAGGATTTTTTGACCTGTTGTGTTTGTGTGATTTGTCGTGTAGGGGTAGACCCGCATGACCTCACGTCCGTTCAACACGTGGTTCGGTAGTTACAGCACTTGGGATCCCTTCGGTTCTTTGTCGGGCAGCATCGTCGAGCATTTCCTTTCAAGCTGGCGCTTATGTAAAAAAAACGGAGAAAACCATAAGGGAAGCACTTAAGTCGGGAAAATATTTATCGGAAACTGTTTCCGATAAACATTTTTTTTTTTTCGATAAATATTTTTTTTGTTTCCGATAAATATAAATTTGAGCCAATTCACCTAGCCCCCCTGAAAGTGACTTTAGCTCGATTACGCGTCGATTACACTCGATTACACTCGATTACGCTCGATTACGCTCGATTACACTCGATCAACATTTGGGTGAATTGGGGGGGTACTGCAGTAATTGATTAAAGGCGTGACACTCAGCCAATCTTGATAGGCCGGTTCAACGGGCCCACTAACGCACCTTCTTCCGGGGCTAAAAAGGTGCTGATGACAGGATATTGAAATTGGAATAAAAACAAGAATATTAGTCTGAAAAAATGACCGCGACAGGCAGTGTAGCTGGAGACCAGGAAGCTCGGGCTGACTCACGGAAGCAGGTTGTCGAGTGCGTACGGGCTCGGGTACCACTATCTCGCATTAGCTCGTCTTCTTGTTGCGTTAGTATAGTCCTTTGACAGAGTGAGCCGGTGCCTCTCATCTCACCTTTAAAACACGGCTGAGTCACGCATGCTCTTGACAGACGCTAGCGTCCGACATTTCGCACGCGCGTCGCAGTCGTTGGGTGGTATTGACAAGGGGTTTCATCGGACACTCGGATGAGCTTCGTTACTTCACTGGAGGCCCGCTTGGCTGCCTTCGAGTTGCGTTTCCGCGTTGGTGTTGTTGCTTCGCTTTTGGACTCCTTCTTCGACTTCGCACGGTCCCAACGTCCTGGTCTGCCCTTGGTGCACGTCTTGCGCTCAGTCTGCGCAGTTCGTCTCTCCTGCTTGACTTCGTGATTCTATCGAGCCTGCTTGCGCTCCGATCCCGACGGGTAATGCGTCTGCGGTCGAAAACTGCCATTCAGTGTTGCAGCTTTGCGGAGCCCAGCCTGCGGTACGGCTCGCACCTTGTCGCCGGCCTACTTCGCCGTCTGCTCTCGTGCGGCGGCTTCGTAGGCGCGCATCACAGCTTCAAACGCCTGCTGGTTTGCTATTTGTGGTCTCTTGTTGAGTCCGGCCATGTTCCCGCCTCCGAGAGACGTCAGGACGTTGACTTGCATCTCAAGCGCCGGGTGAATCGGCGTCTGCACGATACTCGTCAGCCGTCGCATCGCGCTCTTCATCGCGTACGATTTCGCGGTCGCCGAGTCCCGATACTCGGCTGTCGCTCGTCTCTGAACCTCATCCATCGCGTGATTCGATAGAGCATCGGCGTCTTCTTGTTGCGTCAGTGGGGAGTCATTTGCATGCAAATGAGTACCACAATAGCTCGCATATATTAAATTTAGCGCAGTTAGTACTTGAGCCTTTAGGCATTCCGTGCGGGCCAGTTCCAGGCGATAGGGTGTTCGCCGAGCGCTCGGTAGGCACCTTGTCCTCGGTGACATGGAGTTTCTGCTCCGGCTTGGGGGTGGTGACTTCGTCATTGCCGGGGATGCAGGAGAGCTTCCGGGGAGCAAAGATATCCTCTGCCTGACGTTCTCGTACCTGGACACGATGGAGCAGAGATGGAGGATGCGGCTTGTGCTTGCAGCACTTGTGCGGCAGAAGGATCCAGCAACGACAACCAAGTATCTCCAGTACGTGCTGGATTACTTTCAGAAGCTGCAAGAGTCGCTCCTTGCCTTGGGGTTCGATCTCCCTGGCGATGCACTGCTCCCAAGGATGAAAAAGGTGGTTACAGACAGAGGCCTCTTCACGACGGCTAGTGAGTGTACGCCTGTGGGGCCGTTGACGAGGTCATCATGGAGCCCGTGCATCGCCTGCACCTTGCTGACAAAGCCGTCCAAAAATGTCTGGCTACCGACCTTCCTTTCAAGGAAGGTCGGTCGCCAGACAAGGACCTTTGCGATCACTTAGCGCTTCTTCATCATTCATCATCCCGTCTTGCTAGGCTGCTCACAGTCGCTCGAAGATCTTTCTGTCCCTTTTCGCCACCAACCCGCCTGCAGTCCCCGTGCTTGCTGCCATGATTTAGAACATCTTCATCTCGAGAGCTTCCGGTCTCATATGCACATCGCCCACTTGCCTGCGGTTTCCGTCCCTCGTATGCTTATGCTTGGCACGTCTTGGGCCAGACAGTGGTCAACATGGTCGCCCATGGGCCAGTCAGGGGTCCACCAGTGGTCGA